>JADRCH010000195.1:916508-953279 GCA_019843965.1 Rhynchomys soricoides | reverse complement strand
ATATATATATATATATATATATACTTACTGATAGAATAGTGCTCAACTCTCCCAATCTCAGTGGACAGTGGATTTTCTTCCTCTTTGGTATTTAATAGATGTTGTTCCTCCTTAGAGTTTATTGCCCAGCTAGTTCATATAGAGTTTCATATTTTTACTCTTACTTTTATGTTAGAATGCCAGCATTATAAATTATACCTTTTTGCCTTTTAACCTACTTTACTTTTGTTATTAGGATTTCCCATATACTTTCTTTGTTGTTTTTCTGGTATACATCTGTTTGTCCCTTTATTTCTAGTCTATCAAAATCACATTGGCTTAGGTTTGTTTCAGTAATTAAAAATAAAATTGAACTTGCCCATAAGCCAGTTTTAAAATGTTTATCTTGTAATTGGTGGCTTAAACACATTATATTTAATATGATTGATGTAGTTGACAAACCTCAGTCATTCATTTGTGCTGTCTGTATATATAATGTTACAGTACAGTATGTTTTTTACTATGTGAGCTGGTTTTCTTTTGTTTTTCCCTTGACATTTTTCACATTTTGAAATTGTAAAGTTTGAACAGAGATGATTTTGCAGGAGCTTAATGTGCTCCATCAAATAAAAACAAGAAAAAGCAAGCAAGCACATGTAGAAGAGAGAAATACAAGCGGATGTACCTCATTTACACAACCAGTTCTCACATCTAATGCAGCCATGTGAGAAGAAGACTGCCAGTGTACATCAGTTAGTACACAAACCTATAACTAGTCAAAGAATAAATGTTTGTGCAGTGCCAAACCCTAAATGGGACATTTACATCACACTCTCTTCTCCAAGGCTCAGGAACCATTTCAAAAAGGAGGACAGAAAAATTGTAACAACTAGAGAGTTGCTTAGAAGAGACTAAAACAGTATGTGCGGCACATGATAAGCCCTCTGAAATCACGAACTCTTGGCGGCTGTCATTGTCCATACAAGATCTGCACACGATGACACCAGCTAACACTGTAGCATAGAGAGGGGAGAAGTCCACAAGTCCCCATCACTAGCTGATGATGTATTGGGAGATGATGGCTACTTTGGGACAGCAAGTTACTTGAAGGATGAGGTCATTTATTGATAGATCAACTCTGTTCCAAGGGATGGCCTCACTCTCATGGGTATATGAGATTCATGAATTAACTTCAGTGTGTGGGGGGAATGTGAGTGAATATGGAAGGACTTAGGGACTGAGTGGGGCTTGAATGTCTTCAAAATATATTGCATGACGTATGAAATTTGCAAAGAATTAATACAAATATTATGCTAAAAAGGACAAGTCATCCTCAATTGGAAAATTAACATGAACAACAAATGTATCATTGATCCACTCATGAAAGAACTACTCTAGGGTCGACGACCTCTTAAGAGTCTAATAATCTCTTTCATTATTACTTTGGACATCACATTTTAGCATGAATTTCTTCGGACATACATTACCATAATGTGGTTCTATTACCAATCTTCCCCCCATTTGCCTTTCTAGTCTATGGCCACTGCAGCCCTAATGTCCATTCTAGGTCTGGCCTACTCATTCAAGATGTATGTTTGTTCAGTTGCACTGCATTTTCTGTCTCCTGTAGTCATGAGCAAAAGGCAACTTTAAGTGAACTCACTTTTGTTTTGTGTGGATTAGGAGAAGCTGCATATAGAGAGGTTAATAGAGGTGTTCACCAACTTCTGAAAACAAGACCTTAATTCATCTTGTTTTGCCTGAGCAGTCAGTTATATGAATGGGATCATATACTCCATAAAGAAGAATGAAAGTCTCAAGAGTTGGATGAGAATAACTGGATGATATTAAAGCGAGATCGTGTCCCCAAGTTGAAAAGCTATTTTTGTTGAGAGTAAGCACAGGTCATGTGTAGCAAAATGAGAAACAACAGAATTAGGGTAGGTAGAGGTAAGATAAAGTGTAGATAATTCTACATAAGCATGCCAAAATATTTTATTGAGTATATGCAGAGGTAAGGCATGTAATAAACATACACAGATACAGACACACACACACACACACACACACACACACACACACATGGGGGGGGCTGAATGTGGTACTCAGCCATAATCATTCCACATTTCTATTCATTTGTTTTGAAAATATAAGGTTATTTGTGTAACATATATGTTCTATCTAGTGGTTCTGTACAATATACATGTTCTATCTCTTTTCAGGCACTAATCTGAGGAAGTAGTAGGATTAACTACAATTGTAGTTTTACCATTTATGCTGAAGAAAGAATGAATGTTTTAGGGAAAGTAGACATGAAGTGCAGAAAAAGTTGGCACAGAACTGATATTGTGTAAAAGAGAACATTTGGGTAAGTCTATAGGTCCAATACAATTACAATTTTGGATACAAAAACAATACAGTTTTGCATAAGATTGTGCCAAATATTCAGTATGCAAGAACTTACAAAATTTGGGAGTACATGGAAAGGGTTGGGAGGTAAGACTATTTCTTGAACAGAGCACCTGAATTATGTAAAGTCCTGAAATAGAACTAAAGACTGTGTTCTTATGGTAATATGGAAGTTCCTAATTTTTCTCAAATAAGGGCCTACTTATAATCTCAGTATATGAGCATGATAAAGAACATGCAATTTGTAGATGCCAAAGAAAATAAGACTTTATAAATTGAACAGAAATAAAGACATTGGAGAAAAACAAAACCAACCAACCAAACAAACAAACAAAGAAAACCAATCAAATTTTTGTTCACAGCAGCGACATTAAATCCCCTCCTTTGGGGAGGTCTCACCATGCAGCAATAACAGAACTCAGTCAAAAAATTACCTTTCTAGAAAGTATTAAAGTATTCTAGCATAATGAAAAGTGATACACAAAATGAAAAGAAGTTTCAGGTAGGTACAGGGACAGTTGAGAATTGCATATCATGCCCAGTCTAGATTTAAAATAGAAGCAAAATTTTAAAAATAAATACATTTTATAGCTAATAATAAAGAAAACTTTAAAAGATTTAGGCTCCTAACAAATGGATTCATAGTTTGGCATTGGCTAGGAACAGATTTTTGCCAGACCAAAATAAAAGCCTATAATTTAACATTTAACTGAACTTTTCTGTTTAACTCCTCCCAAATTAGTGACTTTTCCAACTTGCTAATGATATTTAAAATTGACTGACTATCATTCCAAAATGCTTGAGTAAATAGATCCTTTAAATTATAGCTATTAATTTAATACAATAAAAACAAATTGTTGGCCATCCAGCGTCATTTATTGACTTAATTGGACTTAGAAATAATTTTTCCATGAAATAGTTTTTACCTGCTGGTTTAGCTTCCACAGCTAAGGAGTCCTACAAAACCCAGAATTATTTGTTGTGTTGCTATGGAATCAGCATGCTTATGATTTTCACTGTGAGGTGATGAGACCAAGGCTCAAGCTATGAAGCCTAAGGAATGAAAGTCCATATTGCTGGTCATCATTATCATCCAAAAGTTAAGCTTCTTCCGTGCTAATAAGACTAAGAGGGAACTTCTGTGTCCTTAGAAGAAGGATTTGAATTAAAGAGACCATGAAAAGGAAAGTTTCCCCATCTGAGTCATTATTATTTCCTCTAGCTGTGGGGAGTGACCTTATGCATCTTTTTTTTTCCTAACGTCAGTCAGTCCTACTTGCCGTCATTCTAGACTCATTAAGACCTTTAACACATAATTACTGCTTTTCATGGTGGTCTGTATATCTTAAAGTAGCACTGATTTGAAGTCATCTACTAAGGACAGCATCAGAAGCCAGAGAGAGCTATTAACCCAAAGAGTGTCCTTCCTTTTTGGTGACAGCTGTTGCAAGAGATGTGAGGTGTTAGCTATGTCAAGGCCTTCAAATTGTGTTTTCCTTATGATTTGAATTATTGAGCTTTTTTTAAAACCTCGTATTTGTTGATCTGCTGATCAACCAGGAGCTGTGCTTTCTATTGTAGCCCAGCATCTCATGGACTTATGAAAATGAATTCAGAACTTTAAAAGAGCTCTCCTGATTGTATGTAGCTTTTACATCATGAAAGTTGAAAACTTGGGAGATGAAACATCCTTAAATTAGAACTGGTATTTATGTAAATTATAACTGTTTTCAGCATAAGTTAATAAGAGTAAAAGAGATCAGAAGAAAAAATTCACATTGCACATTGATAAGGTAATGAGGTTTCTGGGGGGAGGGGAAGAGAGAGAGAAATTCAACAACCCAATTAAATGCATGTAACTAACTTGAACAAACATCCCTAACTCACAGATATTTAAGTGTTCTGACCAGAAAATAGGATAAATAGGACAGATAGTAGATTTATTAATAAGCTTGATGATTTTTTCCCTAAAACAGCATATTATCACAGGTGTCTTTAATTATGATTTATCATTTAAAATGGCTCCTCTTTGTCTTTTCTTCATTATTGTCTTTTTTTTCTTTTTAAAAGCCACTCATTCTACATTCTTTTCCTTGATTTATTTTAGCAAAAATCCTTTAAGCTTTTCTTGTAGAAAAAAAAATAGATAAAAAAGAAAAACCTAGTCAATTTGACTCTTCCTTTTTCTTTATAATTTACAGGCTACAGCAGAAGAAATATAACAAACATCTGCAATCTATAGCTTCTTGCCATGAATTTTGAGCTGTTTTTTAGTCTTTTAAATGTCTTTGCTGTATCTCTTCATGGAGGTCTACAGAATCTATAGAATTTGAGAAAACTGTATTCTCAGGAACCCACTCAGACAAGACACAAGCTGCCGTGATTAAGCTTAGGCCTGCATAGCATTGGGGCAGAGCTGTGCTTTACACAGAGCCTCTTTATTCTTTTCTTTATCTAGGACACTTTTTTCTCCCTATATATCCATATATATCCATCTATATTGGATGTATTTGACTATTCCTTGCTTTCACTTTCACCACATCTTCTTTTTTCTAATCTTCATTATCTGAAAACAAAAGTTTTCCTTCTTTGTATTTCCAAAGACATCCCTTGCTTACATATTTCTGTCCATCCATCCAAGCTTGAGTCTAAACATGTGTGTATATGTATATCAGAAACTGAAATCTCTTTTAGGTAAAACTTGCATCAAAACATTTGCTAATATTCTTATTGTTGAAATTATATGCATCAGGTTACTTATTTATAAGTTATATCTGAAAAGTATTTTGAAGCTTCATAACACATTAGGCAGGGAGACCCACCAAGGCATCACAAAGGTCAAAGGGAACCCAGAAGAAATTTGAAAACTTTACTTTTGTCTAGATAGAAATAGAACAAGATTACAGACATTTAAGATGGTATTTCTCAGTCAAGAGTGGCTGCAGTTGCCAAGATCTCATTTGGCTTTATATGACTTTCCATCAATAAATGGTTTGTGTACCTCAGAGGCTGCAGGGGCCAACCCAGATGAGAAAGATTTCTTGAAAACTGTGGAATAGACAGAGTAGCAGAGGGTAAGGCTATGAAAAGTCCCAAATCATTGCTATTCAGAGTAATTGTTCTTTCTTTCCTTGGTGCCATCATGGCATGCAGTAATAAGGAGACACAGAAGGGTAGATGAATCATAGTCTTTTTTCGTATTGTGGGTATAATAAATTCCATTAAATACTTAAAATCTTTAGCCTTGTTAAATATGCATAAGTATCTATGGTAAGATTTAAAGCTCCAAAGATTAAAGTGTGAATACCAAGTAGTTAAGATAATTTCTGTTTGGAAGAAGATGGTGAGATTTACACCATACTTCCTCATAGAGGAAGGACTGTGAGATGAGTTCCATCTCCTTGTTTGCTGCATCCCTGTTTTTCAGATACTTACATCTACATGATCACTCACTTCATGGCTAATAGACTGCCAACATATCTAACACAGTCTTCTTCTGCTTTAATTAGTAATTGATATATCTTGATATTGTCTAAGGGGAATAGCATAAAGTCTATTTTAAAGATACACTTACAGAGTGGAAATCAGTCATTACCATATTCTTTTCACTGACCGTACAACAAATATAATAAAGGTTACAATTCCAGTATAAATTAGAATATTAACTATATTGCTTTCTCTGATTAGACATTTCAAAAGTGATTGGAGTGACTTGTGAGAGCATTAGTGGTCATAAGCAGAAATTTTGAGGGGGTTTTCATATTTTCTTTCAGCAAGGCACCATTTAGAAGGACCAGCTTTATAATTACTTTGCCATTTATGTTTGCAAGTGTGTCAAGAAGATAAAATAGCAGCTGTCACGTTGAAAAAGGTACCACAGTAAGTGTTCAAATGTGGTATTCTTAGCTAACGATTATGGGATAATGACATCCCAAAGTTGATTGCAGAGAAAGCAGCTGCAGGAAAAACCCAAATTACATTTCTTCAGACTGTAAATGTTCCTGATGATATCAACTGAGAGGGCAGCTAATCACTCTACTTTAGAAGAGATATTGACAAAATGTGTCTAAATAAAATTGAAGGCCCAGGTGGAAATTCTGAAAGCTTATATATATTTTCACTTTACTCTATTGCCGTAAATCTGGATTCAAAGATTAAAGCCATTTTTTTCCTAATGATATTTTGTAGTACTCAGTGCAGACAAAGATAAATGAAAAAGGCAATCAAATTAACATTGTAAAAATATTAAGTATACATTTTATCATTAACAAGTGGGGAATGATGCAATTGGATATTAACTCTGATAGTTTTTATATAAATGCCAATTATTTAATTGTTTGGTTTTATTTAAAATTTTTACAAACTATATTCCCCTTCCCCGAGTCTTCCAGATTTTTCCCCACCTCCCTACCCAAATTTATGCTTTCACTCATCTCTAAAATGCAAACTTAAAAACAAAACCAAATACAAATATCAAAACAAGCAAAATGTTAAAATAATAATAATAATAATAATAATAATAATAATAATAACTATTACAGGCACATACACACTCAGAGAGAGAGAGAGAGAGAGAGAGAACACAAGCAAAACCAAGAAGCCACTCCCCACCCCACAAAGCCCATAGAGTTCAAATTGTGGTGATCAAGTACTGCTGGCACCAAGCCTGCCCTAGAATGTGATTGATAGTGCTGGATTTTGTTTGGTTTGGTACAACAGGTCTTGTACATGCTTCCACAGTTTCTGTGAGTTCATATGGGTATCAGTCCTACGGTGTCTGGATGACACTTAGACTCATCGACCAACTCTACCTCTTTCAATCCTTTTGATTCCTCTTCTGCAACGATCCCCGAGCCTTGAGTGGAGGGGTTTCATAAAGAAATCTCTCCATTTACTGTTAAGGGCTCTAAAGTCCCTCAGTCTCTGCACATTGTTCGGTTGTGAACCTCTGTGTTAAGTATCGTCTACTAATCTCCACAAGTGTTCAATTTCTAGAGATAGCATGAAAACAAACCTTTCATCCTTAGTGTTTACTTGGAAAGATAGAGGTTAGTCATAGCACCACTAACTGCTATGCCCACTGAGAGTTGGAGCAAGATAACTTGTTTTTTCCCCTGACTTCAGGAGATAGAATTTTTGTTTCGAACATTTGAATTTCAATTATGTAAGGTGATGGTTTCTAATTTACTCAGATTCAAAACTTGTATGTTCAATGAAATAAAGTTTACTCACATTTTTATCAGTTGTAAAAATCATAAACATTTAATTTACATTATTACATTTGCCAAGGAAGTTGTAAAATATTGTTTGACCTAAAATTTTCTGTATTTGTGCTAAAATAAATTTAACCTATTTGATCATTAAATTATGAAAACTTAAACATTTTTAAGATCAATCATAGAAGTCAACAAGTTTGATCTTAAGTACCCATATTATAACTGAAATTAAGCAAAAATAAGCCAGCAAACAAATGGAAAACCCTACAAGAACAGAATTTAGTGTATTATTATACCAAACATAATGAAAACCTGCCCTATAAGGATTTTTTGGAGGTAAAGCTTTATGAAATTTTGTTTTATTTTGTTTCCCAGAGATTGATTTTTGTGAAGGTAAAATTTAGATTTAGGCTTGGGTGAAATTTGGGATTTATTACTTGTTCATTTAGCATTCTTCCAAAACCTGAGTTCTTCTAGTCCTTTGCTCAAAATCTCCAAACTGGAAATTCGAGCCTAGGGCAGCAACAGTATTAACTCACAGAAGATAAGCTTGCTCACGTTCACGTCCTCCATCAAGTCTCGCCCTGCACTGCCACTGGAAAATGTGAGAAGGGAAGCCTGTGAAGAAAGCAAGCAAGCAGAAGGCTGTTAGCAAAATCCTTTCTTACATGTATGTTTATTTAAGTAAAGCTTTAAATAAAAACAAACCAACACATCATTACCAAACTCTAGGTATGTTGATTGAATGGGGAACTGCCTCAGAGTAATACAGAAAGGCAAGCACATGCTGACTTAGGCACAGGGACAAGTGCCTAACTTACAAAGGCAAACTTACAAACTTTGAGTCTTATTTAACGCCAGATTAAAGCTGCAACATGTTATATGGATACCTTACCAATATAATCATGAGCAACACAAATTATATTAGTTATGATTAGTGGATGACATTGTTTCAGCACTGAATGCCATATATGAGCCCAGCACTTTTTTCTTTCATTGAAAATAGAATTTTTTCATGAAATATTCAGATTATAGTTTTTTCTTTCCCAGCTCCTATCTCTTTTTGCTCACCTCTCCTCCTCTCCAGTTTTTCTCTCTTCAGTTAGAAAAACAACAGGCGTCTAAGGAATAAAATAAAACAAAAGCAAATTGGAATATGACTAAACAACCAGAAACAAAAGAACCAAAGATAAACCTGGAGAAGTGCATAAAGACACAGAGACACACATGCTTGAACTTGTAGAAGTCTCATAAAAACACAAAACCGGAAACCATTATGTATATGCAAAACAGTGTTCCTCACTAAGCTGGGCGTCCACCTACCTCAAGAGCCAGCAAGAGGACTCTTGATCACACACTCACAGGAGGCTTCATCCTCACTACTGAAAGACTTGTTCAACTGTGTGCCTTGTTGGTATGTTACTAATAGTCAGAATTTGAGAACAGCCTTGATGTCTGTCAATGGATAAATGATAAAAAGGTGATATATTTACACAGTGGCCTATTACTCAGCTGTTAAACAAAAGCATCAAATTTACAGATGAATTCATGGGACTAGAAAAATCACTTATTTTTAATCACATATACAAGCTGTACTGACTGGTTTTGTGTGTCAACTTGACACAAGATGGAGTTGTCACAAAAAAAGGAGTTTCAGTTGAGAAAATGCCTCCATGAGATCCAGGTGTAAGGCATTTTGTCAGTTAGTGATCAAGGGGGGAGGGCCCCTTGTGGGTGGTACCATCTGTGGGCTGGTAGTCTTGGGCTCTATAAGAAAGCCAGCTGAGCAAGCCAGGGGAAGCAAGCAAGCCAGTAAGTAACATCCCTCCATGGCCTCTGCATCAGCTCCTGCTTCCTGACAGGCTTGCATTCCAGTCCTGACTTCCTTTTGTGATGAATGGCAATGTGGAAGAGTAAGCTAAATAAACCCTTTCCTCCCCAACTTGCTTCTTGGTCATGATGTTTGTGCAGGAATTGAAACCCTGACTAAGACACAAGCATATATTTTATTGCAACTTATATGACAGTACCAACATTCTGACAAATAATACTTATCCCAGATTTCAAACATCATCTAGCCTGCTGAACAGCTTGTAGATAGGCATCTGTGAGTATTGAGGTGGCCTCTGAAGGGATGATAACCAGAGTTGTAAAGAAACTCTAAGTGCAGAATATGCTCATAAGCTCTGAATCTCATCAGCCTATTACCCAAAGCTTTTAAGAGCAAAGGGAATCTGCATTCTTCATTGACTAGCTCCTTGTCTTAATCTCCTCACTTTACCTTTCTCTTGACCCATATTTTATTTAGAATACAATTTTATATAAAACTGTCATCCAACATAATATGTAAAGTTCAACCTTTTTAAGGCAATGTAATAACATAATAATCAACCAATATTTTTACCTCAGCTCATTTTATATTCAGCATTAATACGTTCAATATTGTGGATTTGTCTAATAAGTATATCCTTTAAAAAACAAACAAACAAAAAAGAAAATCTCATCTTATGCCCCAATTATCAAGCTTGTCTAGCTTATTCTTAAAAATCACAAACATTTACTATGTATTCAAGTTTACCATTCATAAATTTATGAGGATGTCAACATTGGACAAGGAAGCTTGGAAGCATCAGAGAAAACTGTGGAGCTTTTGGGTTTGAAGTTTATTGATCCAACCTCTCCATCTACTGATGAAAAATCTGAGGGTCAGCATTGTTTGCCAAAGGTCACATTTCCTAATGGGATATTCTGAACAACATCTATTCCGTGCAAATTCTATTACACACAGCAGTCAGTCCCAGCAGATGCCAATTAGCTAATTCCACCACAAGCCTCTTCTGTGATCACAAAATAGGGTCTCTACACTTGGCAAGATTAACTATTGATTACTTTGCCTTTCTCTTCTATTAAAACTGGTTAATCATTATGTATTCTTAGCACAAATGTTTTTAATGGGAAATGATCTTTTTCAACTATCTTATTTGTCCAAAGTACAATTTCTCCTTTTTATTTGGTTAATACTTTTAATGGATTATCCAAGTGACCACCATTTGACATTCTAAAGACTACTGAAAAGCACCCACATGTACTCAGATACTTTAGGATCCTCAGAAGATTTCCCATGGGAAAATAAAAAAAACAGTAATTCCAGCTAACTAGTACAGAACAGAAACTATATATATAATAAAATTATATATAACGTAATATATAATTATATATAATTTGACTTTTTATTTAATATTAATACCTTCACAATTAATATAAAATATTCAATAATACAGAAGATTATTTATTATATTTAAATGATTAAATATCATTCACAATTAGAGATGGAAGCTATTTCTTCTACTTTAATAAATGAAGGAGAAGCAAATCAAAAGTTATAGCTGTTGATTCCTACAAATGTGTATTATCAAGTTAACTCACAAATAAATGTCAAATCAAAGTTGTTATTAATGTTATAAAGTAAAGACACATAATGCTATGAGAAATTTCAAAAATGTGTTCCAAATTTTCTAAAACTTGGTGTCTCACAAACGAGTCATCAATGCTGTTTAACTACAGTGAACAAATGTGAGTAAGAATAGAAAAAAAAAACCTTTTACAAGATTTCTAAGTATTTCTAAAGATAAATTGTTTCCTAAAATTAGATAAAAATACAAAAATAAGTGAGACCTAGTTCCAAATACTGTTTCTGTTTCTGTTCTCTAATTCCTCTATAGTGATCCTTGCCTTTTCTGGAACATTTTTCTGAAATTTTCCACAGGTAGAATACATGACATGCATTTGCAATATCACTATAAGAGCAGTCCACACGAGGGGACCTATATGCATTTGTAGGGGGACAAATATGTCATTTCTTCATCCACTGCTAGGTTTAAAACAAGGGTACCTATAACAAAAACCAGGCTACCAAGAGGAAAGTGTATAAATGTACTTCAAATAAGGAGCTTGTCACAGGAGCTTTCAGAAATGATGGCTTACAGAAAAAGGAGAAAACATGTATTTTTAGGATTAAGTTGGATGAAATGGAACAGAGTCATGGAGCAGCATGCTTAGTAAAGTGGAACTTGATCTAGTGGTTCTAAATTTACGGTGGGTTGAGACATGATGAGGCCAGTTAGTTCAGATTCCCTTAAGTACTGTGCTTTCAGAGGCACAGTTGTTTTGGTTGTGTTTGTTTTTTGTTTTTCCACAAGCAAGGTTCTTGTCAAATATAGGTCTATTGACTTGCATCCATGGAGAAGGAAATATGAAGGCAAAAGAATGTACTTTCCAAATGTTAAGCCCTGCTTCTGCTGTTACCTCTGGTGTCAGAGTGCCATAGATTGTGACAATGAACATTAAATATCTTCCCTGGAGAAGCCACAGTGTGAACCTGACAAACCAGTGTCCCACCTGGACCAGAGCCCATCGACTATTGGTTCTTTTTATAAGAATATAGTAGCTACATGTCTTCTCTTCCTACTTTACTGGACTTAGATGCAAATGGAAGGAAAAGCTGTAAATAAGTGTGCATACTCCTGTATGACTATATTTGTACAATGAGACAACATATTTTACTATTTATATTATCAAAACAAACTTTTGTTTAATTATATATGAAAATTCTTTTTGGAATGAAAACCTCACATTTACTTTTAAAACTTCTATTAATACTCTCAAAATACACAATATTTACTACTAAAAAAGTAGTAATCTTTATTTTTCATTTCGGTTTGTAGTAGTTTTACATTCAGTTTCTACCATGTAGATGATATCTTTTAAAATAATACCTAATAACATTTTTTTGCATAGAGCATTAAGCAAATGAAACTGTTGGCTAAAATATTGCTCATTAGAAAATTTATTTTGCCTAATATTAAAAGAACACCATAATATAATAAATTTATTCTACATTAAAAAGTTCAGCTTGTAACAATACATCTTAGAATGAATGTAAGTACTCTATATGACCAGATCAGTTTTCTCAGACATTAAACAATTTTAATACCAGTGTTGTATAAAACATAATTGTCATGGCTATAAATGCAGTGATATCATCACCATCTTACAGCATATCAGTTAGTAGTTTATTGATAAGAGTTCATAATTTAAAGGCACATATAAAGATTTAGAATTTTTTCTTTTGGAAACAGGAACATGTGAAAAGATTTGGCTGTGTCTTTGGATAAATTTTACAAATACTGAATGTATCTGCTATCTGAATGTCTCAAATTACATTATTAAAAATTCATTTAGAATGTAGACATTTAGGACTCATGATTATATTCTTCACTTTATTCATATAAAGTATTATATTGCCTAATACAAATTTTATGTGAAACAGGGATTTTTATTTGTTTGTTTCCAGTAAGTGCTTTGTTAGTAGAATTATAGATGGTGTATTTTTAATTTAAATGCTACATCTTTAAGGGACTATCGGGATATTTATCTATGGTTTTGCATCTGCCACAGTGTATTTCTCTTCTGGTGGGTAAGCAGAGTTCTTTTTGAACTTTTCAATAGGGTTGGAAGGCAGAGTATAGTAGGGCATTCATGAGAAGCCTTGGGCCTAAGAGTATTGAAGCCTTTCACCTCTGTGACCCATAGAATGTGAGGAGTACATTCAGATGCATTGGATACCTTGGTTTTATTTTTAATTTTCATTCTATTTGTACAGTATTATGCTAAAGTTAATTTAGTTTACATCAGCAACATTTCTAGATGTGGCTCTGTTTGGCTGCCTTTCAGTCTCATGGGCTATATAAAATACATAAATTATTAAGCTTAGCATCATTGAAAACATGTGCATCTATATAAAAATGTCATACATTCAGTGGCTACCATCTGTGGCTATGGAAATATAAACCCACAAACGTGCACAATCCTGTATATTGATTTAAATAAACAAAATCCACTTGGATACATAACCTGATATTGTGGTTTGGGTAGGTACCATTTCATTTTGTCAAACATCAAATGGAAGAGTAATAGAATACACATATTGTTTTGGTTAGTTGGCACTTTCTTTATCCAACAAACATGATCCACTCTTTAGAGTAAAATCATGAACTCAGTGTTTCAAAATGATAGCACCATAGCTATTTTTCACATTTCAACATTATCATCCTTGGAAAATATACATTTGTTGTGTAGGTACCATACATAATACAATAATGTTTGCACTGTCATTAATTGTACTTAGGGTGATATCTTTAGTATTACTTGTCACAGTAGAAAAAAATACAACTACTCAACAGATACATACTATTTAACTTTAGTTGGAGCGACTTGAAATACTGTTAAATGACTTATTTTCTAACTGTTAAAATAAATTAAAAGATCAGTTCTACATATCAACTCAATAACAAACACTACAAGGATTGCTCAAGGCATGTATATTTATTCATACAAATTTCTTTGATGTTTTGGATCTTCACATAATGTTATATAGAATTTCCTACGGAAAGAACAAAAACAACTCAGTTGTTCCTTATAAAGATTAGTTAAAATTTCTATTTATTTTTTGATAACTTAGGAAAGGTCCCATGGAAACATTTAACCTTCCTGCAGCTAAGATCATAGAAAATATAGAATTATGTTCAAATCTAAGGGAAATGTTATAAAATTTTTCTAACTCTCCACTATTTAAGAACTTTCACATTTGCAGACATCAGCTCTATATTCACTTCTAAAGTTAATGAAATAGGTGTTACTGTTACTGGTGATTTGGTAGGACACTGGGGACTATGAACATAAATTATGGTCACACAGTTAGTGATCTGGAAGAGTTCGGATTCTTCTGTAGTCTCACTCTTAGGCATTTGTACTTCACTTTTTTGTTCCTTCAAAGAAGATATTGGCGCCAGACTAAGGGAACAATAACTGACATCATTTTCCCCTCCCGCTGTCATCCTCATTGTAGTGGTTCTCATGTTTTTTGTCTATGGACTCCTTATAGTTAAAAAAAATTTACTGGTGATTCTACTAGCTTCTGTTTCTGGGAGCTCTGTTAGCATGGAGAATGAGTAGGGTCTGGTGAACTAGCTTGTATGCATGATGACTCGACATTTATTGCAAGTCCTCTAACTTGAGCTTCTTATATTCCTCTTAAGATATTTGATTTAGGCACATGGTTATTTCAGGAATTTTCACACCAAGGACAGCATAGAACCTGAAATCCCTCAAGACTGAGGTCTGAAAACAAACAGGTTAATCAAAGTGCTCTGTCCAAGAGATATTCTAAGGCATACTTGTGCTTCTCACCTCAGCCTTCTTCCTTCAGTGCTCTGAGGAACATGGAAACAGTAGGCTAAAAATAATTAAAATTTCCCCAGGAATACCTGCTGAGAGGAGGGAAAGGGTGAAACCTGGTGATAGCTGAAGAATGAATTTGTTTTGCAAGAAGAAATTCCACACAGTTCTGAGAAAGGGCAGGACAGATCAGTCAGATACATGAGTCAGAGATGGGCAGGAATGCCTTTAACTGGTATTGCTTGGCTGTGCATGCTGCTAGCTCTCTGTTTAAACCAAAACCTCATGTTAGGGCTCCAAAGATGGACTGGGGTAAACACTAGGCCCCTTTATTTGGTATGAATTCTAATTTTCCACATTGAATAATTTTTTCTCAAGAAAAAAAAAAGAAATTTGGTTTTAACAATTGGACTATCTTACATACCTGCAAACTTTACAGTCTTTTTTAGATAATTTTTTGAAACTGTCCATTAACTTTCAGATGTTAATTCCATAAATGTTGCTTTCAATCTGAAATTAGAAACATTTGGTATATTTTTCAGTTTGAATTATTTATCACATGCTATTTTATTTTCATTCAAAAATATTGCTTTATTTAGTTATTTAAATCTTCTTTAGGTAAATATATTTTATTATACAATAAAATAATTGGGTTTGTCACTATCATCACAAATCTCATTAGAGAAGTTGTAAGTACTGAGGTGCTAGGTGTATACAAGTGTTATTCACTTTCCTTGGGAGTTCTAGTTTACCAGTGATTATATATTGAGAAAACAAGCTTCCTTTGTTAGTCTAAGGAAGATCAGCTAAGGACTCAACCTGGAGTAAACACTGTGTGTCCATCATTTGTTCTTCCATATAGCAAGTATTTATTTTAAAGCAAAATAAATCACTTCAACGTCTGCCTGGGTAAAAATATTTTCCTAGCCAAATCCCATTGTAGTTTCATAGTTTCATTATATATATATATATATATATATATATATATATATATATATATGATTGTTATCAGTTTATTGCATTATATACCAAAAAGACATATGTTCAAAGGATGAAATACAATAACATTATTTTAATGTGCCTGGTGGTCAAAGACATAATACATCCTAGTGAAATTTGATCTCTGGTCTGTGGTTCCATTCATGCTCAGGCATCAGGAGTTTCACTACTTTTGACTTTTCAGTGCCAATATCGATTTAGTGAAACTGACAAAATTTGGGAAGAAAAACTTCTAGTGTCAAACAAATTGTTATTTTTTTCTATTTTAAAACACTTACAGAATTGGTTATTTCCAATAAATGCAATTTAGTGGCATTTCTTTTTATTTGAGACATATTTAATTTTTATGTGTATATATTCACATCTGTGCACATGTGTGCATGGGTCTGGTGGCCAGAAGTTAACTCCGCAAGCATTTCATGATATTTTTTGAGACAGCATATAAACCGGAGTTTGATGATTGCCTAGACTGATGGCCCAGTGATCTACAGGGCACCTCCTGTCCCCCCTCCCCAACACTAGGATTACAGGTGTGTATTAGTGTTCTCTGCTCTTACAGGAGTACTAGGTATCCAAACTCCAGTCCTCACGAGTGTACAGCAAGTACTATTCAAAATCTCAACCTTGTAGTATTTAACATCATAGTTAATTTCTTCTTAATAATATTGAATTATTTTTCTTAAATGCCAATCCAGGATAACTCCACTGAGCTGGGCCTGAATGAGGCAGTGAAATAAGGAAGAAAAGACAGACAGACAGACAGACAGACAGGCCAGCTGGCTGGCAGGCAGGCAGACAGACCCATGAACACACAGAAAAGCTGGGATCAGGTAGAGTAGAATTCTTGATGGAAAAATTTCAGACCCTGGGAGCTCAGTGTTTTTATTACACACAGTTGAACAGGGAGCAAGGTTATTACATACAGACAAGAAAGGAGGCAGGCGTACAGATGGATCAAGAGGACAAGTTTAGCTACCTTCAGTGGGAGCAGCCTCTATAGGAAGCAGTCTTCAGGTGCTAAATTACTGACAGAGGGAGGGGGCCTAGGGAGAAACATTTTACAACATTTTCTGCACAAACTGTCATTCACACAAGAGTCAGAGGAAGACTTTGCTATTTCACTCTGAGCCCTACTCCAGAGGGAAGATTTTTCCATTTCCATATGTCCTTGACATGGCTATGTCCTTGTCAATAAAAAACATCTACTCAGGACTTTACTAGGTCAGCGCTTCCTCCACTCTGCACATTTACCATTCTCTACCTCATTATATAACCTTCCAGCTTCTCAATCTTAAATTTACTAAAGTCTCTCTGATCATTAAATACAATAATCGACTTAAATTTCTTAGTGTGATGTTTGGACTTTACCATTCTATTCAAATGTTCACTTATAATACAAAAATAGAGCCACAATTATTTATTTAGCTTTGAAAGTTTAATGACTTATAAAGTTGTATAAAGTATATAGTCGATGCATTCCAAGCATTACACATTTTGTGTGTGATCTCTTTATTGGTCTGCTGTTATCTCTGCTTGTAGCTGTAATGATGTAACAGATGACTAAGGAAACATTTAAAACTTGAACCCAAACTAATATTTATTTTAACTTTGTATAAATTACCACTAGTTGATAGTTTCATATGCATATTACTAGGTTAGTCCAATATATTCATTATATATTTTTTCCTAGGGAACTTCTATATATTTATAACAATAATATATAGTCCTGAAGACAAGAAAATGGTAGAGAGCCAGTCATTGCTTTTCCAGATACCCAGTCTAACTATAATAAAGAATTAAAGGCAAGTAATAAGTCAAGGGGCTGAATATATATTTTGGGCACTTAGCCCAGTGAAAAATTAGGAACGGTAAGTGAAGAAAAATTACTGCCATACAAAGCACAAAACTCAGGCTGTAGAAAAAAGGCAGAGAAAAGTACAGGAGGTCCTAGAACACTATGGGATTGTGCCTTTGCTGTGGTATCATCTCTGAGAATAGTTTTTGTGAGACACACCTAACAAGTATTCATTTGTTTATTGATGACTAGTGAAATCTTCTCTCTTATGAAAACTTTTATGACTGTCAAGCAAAAATAACTATTTCCTCATTAATGCATGGAAGTTGTAACTGTTTTTGATGAATTCTTGGCATTAGTCTACAACAAAGAACATAAGCCTTTGGTTTACATTTACTACAACTACACCTTGTTCTCACTATTATGGGTAGGGTATCAGGTGCAGAACTCACAGCATTAGTTTAAAAAAATTGGCAATTTGAAGATTTGTCTACAAAAGAGTAAATTCATGGCTGGGTATCTGAGCCATACCATCTCAGTATGTTTTCCTAAAATCATGTTGTTCATACAAAATAAAAGCTATTCAATAACTCCATATTCATTGAATTTAAATAAATAAGAATAGAGAACTTAAGAAAATTTAAAAACAAAAAAAAATTATCTCAGTTGACAAGGTGTGGTAAGTATGCATGCCTATAGTCCTATAAGCTAGAAGGTGATGGTAGGAAGCCATTACAAGGTATATAATAACATCTTGGCCAAAAGAAGCCAATAAAAAGAGAATATATGAAAGAAAATAGAACAGCAAACCAGAAGTAGCTGCACTGTCTCCAGAAATTTCTGGCTGAGCATCTACTTTAGTAGAATTTAGCTGACTATATTTTAGTGCATACATCTATAGTTATATAGAGAAATTTTAATCTAACAATATGGCTGCTTTGGCAAAGGATCACGTTCCAAAAACCATCTAGGTCTGTGTGATCTAGTTAGGATGACATACCTTTAATCCATGAGGATTAAAGGAATACAGACACACTATTAGTATACTTCTTTAATGTCTAACAATGAAGGCAAGATTTGTCTGTAAAAGAAAACAGCCATGTATAAAAGTGATATTTAATTGAGCGATAGACAAGGTGATGAATCAGAGAAAGATTTGATAGAATGAGTTAGAGATAGGATATGCTTAACTCTCATGAGATCAACACAGGAAGGAGAGTGTATTTCATTTGAGTTCAGGCAGTGCAATAGAGTTCAGTTGAGTTCATTCTTGAGTTTAGTTCAGTTTCTGCACTGCAGGTCAGCAGAGACAGTTGAAGCCATAAAATAAAAAGGAGCTAGAATATTAGAAAAAAATTCCAAAGTTGGTTTGAAGCCCACCAGAACAATTCAGTGAGAAGCCAAAAGAAGCGAAATTGAATCAGTCAGCTTAGAGAGCAGTTAGCTACAGAACAGAAAGAGATAGAAAGGGTGAGGTTATTCAGCAGTAAATTTTTGAGATGACAATTACATCTGGTCAATCAAAGTTACTTGCACATAACATATATATATATATATATATATTCATATATATATATATTCATTCTACAGTATTGAAGAAAAGAAAATGAAAAATATTTATATATTAGAACTAATATAATTATCAATTTTACATTTGAGTGAAACATTTTTGTGAAAGAATGTCACAAATTATTGAGCTGACTTTAGTGCAAATAGGCTGGTGTATTTTGAATATTTTCAGATGAGTTTTTGATATGTTGTTTTCATTGGTTTTACTGGGGAAAGTGCAGTTCACAACTTCTATTTTGGAGATGATAGGGTACCTCTCCTTTAGAGTGTGTTTCTCTGTTTTTAATATTAGTACTATGAACTTCAATTATAGATTTATGATGAAATAATTAAATCATCCATTTGTTTCACATAAATATTAAACTGTATAAATTTGAAACAACATAATTACATTTATAAGCAAGTTAGGGTTGCTGACTTACTTTGAAATTATTATGTCAGAGTTATATGTTTCAACAAAAATTAAGAAGTAAATTATGGGAGTTTTTAAAGCAACTTTTATCAACCAAAAGAATACCCAGTCCCCAAGCATGGTAAACATATTTTTAAGTCCTGGCTAGGCTCAAGATAAATTTAATGTATTCTTTAAGTGATTCTATTATACATTTGAGGTTGCAAAACAAAAGATATAGACTCTAGAATATTCTATAGACTCTTTTGAATATCTTTTCATTTTTACTTTGTAAGCAAGGTTCTCGGTAGAACTTGTAAAAAGATTTATTTTATTATTGATGTTTGGGGGCAGAGGCATGTGCTTATATGCACATTCACGCACATGTATGAAGTTGCCTGTCAAGAGCAGAAAAACCACTGGAGCTGGAGATAAAGATGATTGAGAGCCCCCCAGGATGGTTGTTGGTAACTGAAATCCTTTTCTCCAAAAGAGTAGCAAATGTTCTTAAACACTAAGCCACCTCTTCTTTAGAACAGTTAAATAGAAGTTTTCCTGTGTACTCAATCAGGGTGATAGCAAATGAGGGATATTACACATTAAACTTGTTAAGAACATGTTAAAGTTCACATTCTATACATACCTAGGATGGTGTGGTGAATTGTTTCAGAGCCAAGATTTGATCACGGCTGTTTCTAGATAAAGTGAGTGTAGATTGTGAGCGATGATACATATACACACAATAAAAGCATCCTTTGGGGCCGGAAGCTCAGACTGGAAGATTCTGGTGTGTTTATTTATGTTTCTATTGCATACTTTATTAATTCTGCCATGTTAGTCCATTCATGTAAAATATAAGATATTTTAGTTCATTCATAGATAAAATATATCAATAATTCTGAAATATATCAATAATTCACAGTTATCTGCTGTCATAGTAACTATGTTTTTGTAGCTATACATACATATATATGCATAGATCTACTATGTTTCACAGATGTCATATGGCTAATAAAATTAGTTAAATAGAGTGTCAACTTTTGCATACTATCTCTAGTAATAATATACAGTATCAAACTACATATACCCACTTAAGTTCATAAAGAGATGAGCTATGCTATATTCTATAGAATTCCTTATTATATGTGTGATTGTATAATATGATCATCAATGGAGAGATAATCATAATAGAAATTTTCATAATTCTATAACAAAATATTTTGAATTTCACCTAACAATGAGCTCTACTGATTTCAAATAAAAACTTAAAGAAAATCAATAAAAATCTTGTGAAATGGTTTGAATTATATATTATTCAGACTTAAGTAGGGAATATGTTTAAATCCCCACCACTTTAATGCTCATAGAATATTGTAATAAATATCAATTCAGTTTTCTTGGTAAAAAGTATTATCTTCTTAGTCTAAAGTATGATTTTCATATTCCTTTAACAAACTGTCAAAAAGTTCTCCACTTGAAAATATGTCTTCCTTGGCTTCAATATAGATAATAAACTTTTTTTTTTACCACGTTTTTTCAGACATTGTATTTTTTTATATTAACAACTGACATTTTGTCCTCCTTCTTTGACTCAGGTCTGGGTACCATATGTTGTGGCAGTGTACCTAAACAGTTCATTCTTTCACTGACACTGTCTTCTTGGCCTATGTAAACAATCAGCCTTGAAACATTTCCATAAAAATACAGAAATGTATTTTAGTGTTTATAATTTTTTCTCTCTGAACAATGTTATATTCCAAACTTCATGTTCAAACTGTCAATATTTTATTTGACTATATCCATCCCCCTAAAAAAAAAATCTATTTTCTTCAATGGCATTGTGTCTCTCCCTATTTTGACTCACAATTTATGAGCAGCTAATTTTCATAATATAACTATTGGGAGAATGAGAATAATATCTTCTAAATTAAAAATACTATCTGCATTTTGTATCTTTCTAGCTTCATATATAATTTTGGGAGATGATTAACTCTATTTATTCCTTTTAAAATTGACACAATCATATTTCTCTTAAAATAATGGATGTATGTGTGGGTTATAGAATCTTTAAAAGGACTACCAAGTTAATATTGCTGTTCTATTCCTATCTAAAAGAAAGATAAGCATTTTGGAAAGACAATTTTATAAATGGTTTTTCAAAGAGTAAAAGGAGGTCTTTTTTCTTCTTTGATCCAACATGATTTTTTAAGGCCATGCTACAATCATTTGGTTCAGGTCAGAAAGGCCAGGACCCAACTGTAGAGAAGTATATATTACACAGGCCACAGGCCAAGGAACTCAAGAGAAAAGTAGGCCAGGGTAATGAAGAAGTCAGGCAGCAAACTAAAGTTCTTTTTGTAAATAAGGGTCAGGGTCAGGTATAAAAGTGATGAGGGAGAGCAGAGGCCTTGGCCTCAGATCGTCTCAGGCAGAAATATGTCCCAATGTCATGACCCCAGCACAGAAACAGACAAACCAGCATGTATACTATTGAGTCATTAGGGAAGAGAGTCTGAGTCCATGTGTAGGTTACCTGGTATCATAGTAGGCAATTTCATTTGGAACAGTAGAGACCTGTGTTAGGAAAGGAATCGTAAGTGCCACTCAATAAAGAATATGGCTAACTTGCTAATAAAAATGTAGAAGTAAACAGGAAACAGAAATTTAAATAATAGCACACTGTTTGAAGAAACCACATATTTTAAAGGCTAAATTTACTCAAACCCTACAGCTGAGAAAAGCAATATGAGAGAAAATGCTATCAGTCACATAATGATTTGACTATAGGATTTGACTACAAATTCTGACATAAAACCCTGTGTTCCTGAACTGTTGTGTTATTAGACATAATTGTCAAGATGTTTTCATTTGCTGTTTACCCGTGGCCATGGTTATGATACTGATTAATTAAAGTAAGTATAAAATACATTGGAAAGTATGTGATATTTATTCACATGAAGAGGATACTTGCTCATAGAACGTCTGACTCAAAATGGTAAATAATATTTTGTTTACCTTTATACAAAAGAAGTGGGATAAGGCTACATTAACATAAAGTTAGGATTCAGTTCTTTAAATATAACAAAAATAGGAAACACCAGCATTAATTCAATGTCAATTTTTCCTGATCAACAGAAGTCTATAGCCACAGGATTCTAACCAAGATTATTTGATGCCATGTAAACTCATGTGCAGGTTACCAGCAATGAAGTCTTTTTTTGAAGGCAAAACACCCAAGCAAGAACAATAATCTTTGCACGTGGCACATATGCTAAAATTTAAATAAAATTAAAAAGATTGATGAATTTCTAATCAGATACAGCTGCTTGCTATGGAAATGTATACATTATTAATCCAAATATTTTGGAGTATACACCAAGATTTTAAAAATTTCTAAAGGTCTTTACTGCTTTGAAACTTATTTTCTTCCAGCCAATCTCATCTTCTAAGGCTCTGAATGCCTTAGTGTATTTATGCTTTTGACATTAATGTGATGTTTTATTTAAATAAAATTATTTTTAATTATCTTAATGAGAAAAAAATTGTAAGGTAAAAATCTGGTAATAGAAAACTAATCATTCTAATCAATTTTAATAAGTCTTTAAAATATATGACTATAAAAGCATGTGCTTTTTTGTTATTTCTTCAGCATTCTTTCTTATGAGATTTGTTTAAAAGATGTATTGAGTTTTCTCTGTGTGGAGTATACAAGCCCTTGTAAAAGCACAGACAGAAGTGATTGGCTTCTTGCAACCTGTGAAGCTCTTCTTTTCACTGAGGGCTCATCAGTGGAAGCACTGCCCTTGTCTAGTTCACAGAAGAGATGGTGACCCTGGCTGGGAATATGGCTCATATAAGTCTGCACTTTTGCTGTCTTTGCCCCACATTGAGGGTAAGTGTTCTTGTATGACAAAGATACATAACGAAAGAATAGTAAAATGTAGTAGTTGCCTAAAAGTTATTTATGTCTCAAATACATTTTGCCCAAATTATTGCTAACACCTTGTGAAGAAAGCTATGTACTTCACTTAGAAGTTCACTATTGCTATGTTTTCCATTTCCACCAAAAACACACTAACCACAGTCAGTTTGCAGACCTGCTGAACAAAAGAAGTATTTCACCCTTATTTTTATTTTACAGATATAACACCTGACCAGATAACTTAAATAACTCTTCCCAGTACCTGGAGGCACTAGGGAAAAACCCTAAAATCCTGGTGAAAAACTCACAGTCTGTGTGCTTTCTCCAGACCACATTTTTTTCCCCTTTGGAAAAATCCTAGTTCACATTGCGACTTAGAAATCTTCGCTAATTGTGTTAGCGGAAATATGGAATGGGAGGGCTAGGACAGGAATCACAGGGTTGGTATAATAGGGATTCTTGGTTCTTTTCTTTTTTTTTTTTCAGAGAAAAAAATCTAGTTATCCAAATAGAGAATTTGCCTAAAATTACAATGATGGATGTATAATATACGTACACATGTATCAACATCTCATTCATTACCCACAATGACATTGTTTAATGGGTCATTTTATTGACAGATTAGGAAAAAAAATCAAGGACATTGTTTTCATTCATTTTTGTCTCTGTGCTTCACATATTCTTTCCTCTGCTGTGGGTCATTGATTACCATGTTTGTTAAATAATCAGGAAGGTTTTTTTTT
Source organism: Rhynchomys soricoides (assembly GCA_019843965.1). Taxonomy (NCBI): domain Eukaryota; kingdom Metazoa; phylum Chordata; class Mammalia; order Rodentia; family Muridae; genus Rhynchomys; species Rhynchomys soricoides. The sequence continues at coordinate 929,020 of JADRCH010000195.1, read as the reverse complement.
TTTACCTTAATACAATTAATTTCTGCCAACATCAGTCTGATACCATTGTTCGAGGTCCATGAGAAACCTCCTGTTACTTTGATACTTAAAGCATCAATCTTCTCTCCTGGCTCCTTCAGCACCTGGTAAAGCTTATATCTCAAGGCATCCAGCTGGTAGAATGGAAGCATAAGTGGTTATGCCCCACCCTCCTTAAATCCTTCTTGACCCATAAATAGCACACATCTACTCTGCTTGTGTTGCTTTAGGACAGGCTAGCTAAGGATATGATGAAGTGGATTGCACTTTAGCATGATCCCACTACAGTATAAATGGAAAAAAGGCTTCTTTTAGTAGACAACTATCCATCACTGCTGTAAGGCCACATGAACAAAGTTTTTCACCATTTTTATGAAAGATGCTTTTGATTTTTTATTTTTTTTAATTTTTGAATTTTTTATTTTTTTTGCTGTAAAATTACATTGCAGGTTAACAAAGCTAACAGTTACATTGGGCTAGATCTCACATAGACACAGTTGCATCTCACTGAGTACACACGTTTGCATCTTGAACACATCGATGCTGCAATTAATAAATAAGGAATATGATTGTGCAAATTTCTCAGTCAGAAGGAATACTAAACTCCCAGCAGGATACTGTGTAAACATTATAGAAATGGCAGCACTGAATGGAGCCCATTCTCATCTACTCTGCATAGTCACTATTGCTCCAGAGCTGCACTGGCAGGACACCTGTAATGCATTTGCATCAAGCAGAAGGAAAGGGAGGTTGGAAAGAGCTTTGCATCCTTTGTGGACATCAGTTAAGGTTACTTTAAAGCTTACTGAACCTCAACTGCAATATTACAGACAAACGAACATGTTACTGCTATGGAAAAAATTCAACAAGGAGATCTCATTTTGTTGTTGGTGGTGGTAGTAGTAAGATACACCAAAATCTAACCAGAAAATGGCATGTTTATACACCACTGAAGTAGAGAAATGTTTGCAAAAATTATTTTATCACTATCTAACAATAAGAACAAATAATGATTTAATTAAGAATCCAAATCAATGTATTTGCTTATATTAGAGAAAATAATTCTTTAAAAGCTAAGAATTATTTTTGAGCAATTTTTACTTTTGGAAAGAAATAAGAATGTCAATAATACTGGCACTATCCTGTTCTTTTCTGGCAGTTCAGTGTTGTAGAGCTGAACAGGTAAGACAGAGCTGTTTTTCATGATGTTACTCTCAGTCTGCAACTGATCACAGCACTTCTAACCCTCTTGTCATTGTTCTTACTGTTGATGAAGCAAATACCTAAGACAATTGGTAGGGATTAAATGTGGAATAATGTGTCTTTTGGTTTTGAATATTTCTGTCACTACAAGAAATATTAAAATGTGACAACATATCTGTAAGCACCAGTCACGCCACTATTTAATAATCATTACACATTTCAAATCAATCTTCTTGATCACATAAAGTAAACGTAGAAACAGATGTAGTTAATCTGATCCAATATGTTTTGAATTGAACTAAGTTGTAATGTAATACTTTACTAGAAATTGGAAAATGTCATGCTTAAAATTAGGACACAGCATTTTTAATCCCCTTGGTTTAAATATAAGTGCCAAAAGGATTCACTGTCTTCCTTCAGCTTAAACTCACACATTCCACAATCTCTTGAACAAAACCTTTTAATCTACTCAAAGATAAAATTTCTAGCATTATTACTTTCTTGAATTTTCTTATTTGAAAGGTCAAATTCAAGAGATTTACTTTGCGTTAAATTTTAGTATTTTTCCACACCTTCCACCCTCGGTGAAGAGGGTGAAGTGAGCATGTCCAAGGATGTTTTTCCAGGTGCTTTATGGATGATTATAAATAAGAAAGGATGTGACATATGCTTATGTAGACAGATGACTAAGGTGTTGAATTTCTTTTCATTTAAAGATAACAAAATTTGACCTTTGAGCATTAAAAACAAAGAACTAATAAAGACTTGTTAAAGAAATGTAGAAAAATTAAGAGAATAGTTTTTTAGAAAAACATTAAATACTAAACATTGAATAAATTGGGATCCACCACACAGGATGATGTTTTAATTACATTTAAGTTCTTCTTGAGATGGGTAGCACTGTAGCTCTAGCTGGCATAAACCCACTTTATAGACCAGGCTGGCTTTGAAGTTATCGACCCCTGTCTACCATCTACGTGCTGGAATATATCACCATGACTGGTCAAGAATTTTTAAAAGTTTAATTAACTTTGGATTATACTTTAATTATATAGTTTTCCCTTGCCCTTACCTCCCATGAAGGAAATTTCCCTCTGCAGTTGATGTCGACCATTGCAGAAAGTCATAACCAATCTACAAGCATAGTTTGGAGCCCATTTTCAAAGATATATCTACATTCTAACCCTTGAAACAAAGGTTTAGGGAACACAGTAGAAAAACAGACAAAATGATTGAGAGAGACAGAGGTTCAGGGAGTTTTCTTTAAGAGTGTTCTTCCTCCAAACGCCAAAACCTACAGCTATAAAGTTATATAGTTGTAAAATGAAAATCTAGTAATCATCTAATCTCAAATAGGATTGAACAAAACACTAATGTACAATCATAAAGTGGGGTATGATTATTTAAATAATTTAAAGAACATTTTGTTTATGAACCTTTAACTTAAAGCAATAATTGTATACTAGTACATGTGAACAAATTTTATATTTAAAGAAGTATATACTCACAGATATATTTCTCTCCTTTCATTTACTCCCTTCTCCTTTCCTTTCCTCCCCTCTCCTTTCCTTTTCTGTTCACTCCTTTTCATTCCTTATTCTATCTGAACAAGTCAGGCTAAGTATTTAAGGCAGTGCGGAACACAGGTATGTGAGCACCGATTGATACAGTCAACTGGGGGATGATGCAAATGCAGAAAAAGAGAAAGTGAATTGGACATGCAATGTAAAGTTAATTGGTTTTCAATATCTGTTAGATAGCAATGAATTTATATGAATGAATACTTTGTATAAATATGAATGTTATTATAGAAACAAAATGGAATATAAGTGAAAATATGGGCATATCAAGATAACTAGTTTGTGTCTGTGTATCTGTATTCTCTATTCTCATATAGAAAGAAGGCCTTATCTACCACAGTATAGGAAACTGTAGACTGAGCATGAGTGTTTTAATCTATCTGTCCACTGTTGACCTGGATAATAATTATAGTTCTTTTAATGCCATGTTCCTTAAAGGTTTTCTTCAATATTCTCCATAATATTAGCTTTCCATGTTCCCCACACCTCCTTTTATGATAGTTGTTGCTATTCTTCTATTATGTCTTTTCATGCATCAGTGCTATACTCCTCCATGAGTACAAGAGTGGAAAAAACTATCTTTTCATTTATTTTCTTATACATGTTAGCAGAATGGATGGACATTCCTTTAAGTATTTTAACACACATCCTCTACTTTTTGCTTCAGCTCGAAGATGTGAGTTTTAAGTCTCTGGCTTTTGTACCCATATTTGGCTCTGCTGCCATGGCTCTTTGTCATGATGTACTTCTATCCTACTGGATTGGTAATGCAAATTAATTCCTCTTTACATGGTCACCACTTGTTAGACAAACTACAAGGCTCTCCACCCCTCCCTACTGTGAAAGGATGCCTCATAAAATAACATGGTACCTTGAAAATCACCAGCCTTCCATGATTTGCTCAGCTTGAACAAGCGTCTAGAAACATCTATTAGGCTCCTCTTCCTTCTGCTTCTGATCCCTCAGAGTTTCCTTCCTCTCCCCAGTGCTTTTGACCATAGTATGTTTATCTAAGCTACTGAGAAAAGCTAATTAGGAGAGTTGATGACTTGTGTTTTTCAGAGGTAGTGGTGCTGATAAATATGGAATGTAAAGATACATGAAATTTATTTGTGAAGTATTAAATTATTACAAAGTATTAAATAATATATTAATAAACATCAAGTTCTACAAGGTTTCTAAAAGTGGATATCACTTATAAATAAACATTATATGAGTGTGATCACCCACAAGCTGCAGATACTTCCTTTTTTCTATGGTTTTATTTTATTTGTTTTTATTTTTTAAAATGTCCTCATTTTCCTCATATAGTTTCTACACATATTGCTGTACCTATAAAGATTTCTAAAATGAGATTTATTATTTAAGAATGAAAGTGAAAAAAAAAATGCTGGCAACATGACTTAATGGGCAAGGACTAAAGTTTAAACATCCATCCCAAACCATGGAAACACTATATGAGTTTGGTAGCCTACCTATAATCCTAAAACATGGGAGTCAGAGACAGTGAAGCCATAGTGCAATCTTGCTTCAATGTATAGATGGGTAGTGAAGAAGACACTAGAGGTCATCTCTGTGCAGAGGTGCACACACACATTCCCTCACATGAACATGCATACACACATGTACAACACATACGCATAAGCAAAATAAATCTTAAGAAATAATGAAACAGAAGCATATTACAGATTATGTTTTCTAAAATATTAGTCTATTTCTATCCTGTATGACATCTTTGGGGGAAAGGAAATGTGTTTGGAAAGACTGTAGATCTGGCTACCTAGAACTCACTGATATCCATACTGAACGTTTTACAGGTTATATGATTATTACCAAAACTTCTGAATAATTACTATAGTTGAGAAATAGGTCTGTGACTGGTGATGGTTTTCTTGATGACCTGCAGATTGTCTCTTGAATTCTTGGGCAGCCTTGTCTTATTGAAAGAAAGATGAATAGATTGAGGAAGAATGATGATGAACAGAAAGAACAAACTGATGCTTTTACTTCTGTCACTGGTTCTATCAGGCTAAACCCCAGAAAGATTCTGCCAAATCTTTCTCTGATTTATCACTTTGTCTGCTCTTCAATTAGATATCACTTTCAAAGTTGGCTGATTCCTTCTGCAAACTAACTTAATCTACATTGTTTGGAATTAAAAGTGTGTATTAAGGTCAGGTCTTTATTCCAGCCAGAGGGATTAAATGTATGTGGCATGTTTGCTTTCCAGCCTGGTCTCACTGATCTAGAAAGTCTTTTAATGGGACCCCTTTCCAGAACAGTTGTGTTGCTTAACATTCCTCTACATCCTTAGTGTTAGCATTCTGTCTAAACTCCTCCCCACAATTACCTGGCAACAGCCAGGTAGGCCTGGCCCACTATAAAAGGGGCTGCTTTCCCCCTTCTCTCTCTCTCTCTCTTGCTCTATTGCTCTCTTGTCTCTTGTTCTCTTGCCTCTCTCTCTCTTGCCTCTTGCATTCTTGCTCCCTATCTCTCCCCATTCCCTTCCCTCCTCTCTCCAAGTGGTCATGGCCGGCCTCTACTTCTCTACACTCTCCCTCTCTCTGCCTTTCTCTCCCTCTACTACCCTTTTATCTCTCCTCCTATGCCCTGAAGGATTGATGTGCATACAATAGAAATACTAAAGATATTAAAGGATGTGTTAGTAAGTATGCATCATAGGCAGACACGCTGACTAAAATAGAGTTAGGTGTAAAATAGTTTACTAGCTTTTACTAGTTTCTAATTATTAATTATTTTTGTTATGAATATGCATTTTTAAACAATTTTTCAACAGGTTTCTATGACTGGCTAACATTAAACCACAAAAGAATGAAAGTCATGATTCCACCAAGCCTAATTGCTCACAGTTTTATTTAAACCCATCATGTAGGTTATTATGTATATATTCCATAGCTACATTTTGTTCAAGATTTCATGTATCCTTTGACCAAAAATGTAATTGTGAAGATATGATGAAGACTGTAAGATAAGGAAGTAAAACATAAAAGAATGCTGTTGAAAGCACAAACAGTGGCTGCTGTTAATGTGCTAATGTATTACTGATTCATAACTTTGTGTAAGTAGAATCTTAAATCAAGTATGGGCATGTCTCATTAGCGTAATTACTGTCTTTAATATTATCATGAATTGTTAAATAATTGTTAAAGCAATAAAATACATTTCTTTTTTTCCCATATTTTTAACTTCATTTTTTAAAAGTAATGATATTTTCTAGAAAGCATTCTAGTGCATGTAGTTTTAAAATGCTACTGCCTTTCCTGGGATACCATTCTCTCCCAGCTTCCTTTTCGTTTACTTGCCTTTGCTCCAGGAGATAGTTGCACTACCAGCTCCCACCCGAGATCCTTGTATCCGTGGATTAAAACATACACAAAGTTTGTACCTTTACAATTTGCCTTCTAGGCACAATTGATGGGCTTTACTATCTTCCACCTCGAAAAGCTTACCCCTACCAATTTATTATCTCTCTCTCCAGCTGTCCTAAACATAGTGGGTAGTCCCACCTAGCCCCTGCCTAATATCCATGGCCACCCACCTGTAGTGGAGGCCAGGCCCCAGGCTGCAGCTCTCCCGAAGAAGACCTACATTGTTGATGCATTCTTCTCATTCCAAAGTATGGCAGAAAAGTCCCTCTCTCCTTCCTTGCCTCTCCTCTTTCCCTCTAGGACCCGAAGAAGTTCCATCTGCACCTTTCACTCAGCAATTGGCCCGTGGCCTTCTTTACTGACAAATCAAGAACCAACTGGGGAACAGGACATTAGTTTCAGAACCTCTCCTTACAGAATTCAAGGATTTGATTCCTACTTCATATTTATTTTGCTTTATTTATTTATTTATTATTGCTTCTTTCTTGCAAATCCATCATTAAGCTATCAAAAGTCTTCCTCAGTTCCTTTCTCCCACAATTTCATATTTTTCCATAAATATGTTTTTTATACTTCTCCTATAGTACTGTCTATTTAAAGTTCCATGGGTTTCATGTTTTATTTACTCTCCCTGCTGTAAATATACTTTACTCATTTGTGTTTATATGACAGTTTATTAAACAAAAGGCTGCTTTTTTATGAATGGGATCAGGAGTTAAGTTTCAAATGCTTACTTTATGGTGCAGATGAAACTTATAATCATTTGAAGATTTGTCTACTTAATGCAGAGACAATGGGTATACATATTTTAATGCAAAGTCTTTACACTTTTATTGAATGACACATTTATTGTACACTTGATGACCTCTAATTCTTTACTTGAGTATAGTTTGGAGTATAAATGACAGAGAAATATCCTTTGATTTTTGTGACTGCAGGAACACCCCAGAAAGCTTATTTTCAGGTTTTGTTGAAGTGATAGTAACAAAGGGATTTTGAACTCACAGTTGGCTGAGTAAACAGCTACAGGCAAAAGAAAAATAAAAATCCAATTTTTTAATTTTATAATTGGAAATCTAGACTGCAGATTTTCCTTATGCACGGCCAGCAGAATTCTTTGCACTATAAGCCAAAAATTTGTGTCAAAATATTAGTATTGTTTAAAATAAAGGCTAAACAGTCTCCTCTGTGGTATAGAAACAATGTAGATTAGAAGACAGATGTTCTCAGAGGGCATGCCCTCTACCTCTTTATTGAGTTTATATGCTGGAATTTATGGTACTGTAAAATTTATCTATACATCAGTAGACAAGTGATGGCAACTGAAAAAAACCTCACAGTTCCTTATAAGGTAGAAGCATTAAGTATAACAACCTTTATGCACTTTCAAATAAAAATAAAATTGAACTGTAAAGCAATAATTATGACCCTATTCTAAAGTTTAAGGGTACTTTTTTTGTTTTGTTTTTTTGTTTCTTCTGAAAAGTAGTATTGAGTTAATTGGCTGCTTTTTGCCTTGTGAAGAAATATATTTTGCCAGAAGGTATTTATTCTTCTGGATAGAATTTCTCTAAAACTTATAAATATACTGCCTATGAAGTATAAGAATTAAGATAAAGCATGTTTGAACATATTCCAAATATCCACGTGATTATTTTTTAATATAGTTTTAGTGTTTGTGTCTTCCCAGAATCTATACATTGCAGTCCAATAACCAATGTGAGGAGGTGGGACAATTTAGAAAGGATTAGTTCGTGAAGGTAGTTTTCCTGGATTGAATTAATGAAATTATTAAACTTCTCTAGAATCCTTCCTTTTGCATTTCATAAGGGATGAATGAGTGGGATGGAGAAATGGATCAGCAGTTAAAGGCTAGGCTTTAACTAGAAAAATATAAGCAAACCATGCATAGTTTAGGAAACAGGTTGTCTCTAAATGTTGAAAGCAGCTTGTTTGTTTTTAGACATATCGGCTTCAGAGTGCTAAGAAATACATATCTGTAGTTTTAAGATCCATGGTCACTGATATTAAAGTACTAAATTCATGTTTTGACCCCATTTCTTTAATTTGGCTTTTAAGGCATCAGAGCTCATACTTCGTACAGAGTCTCCATATCTCTACCCATCCTTGGCTGTTTGCTTGCCACTTTGATATACTTAGCCCTTTCTTGCATGAAAATGATGATCTAGGAACTTTCTACATCCTGAAAAGGACAGGTGATTAAATCACCTTCCTTTTCAAAATATCTAAATGTACACAATGGAACACCTTCTTGCTTCTGACAATTTCGTATCTATGCACAACATTCATTTCCAGGAGATCCAATATGGAACAAAATCATCAGCTACCCAGTTATCTTGGGGTTTTAAGCCAGTCCTTGGTGACCTTGAAGTCCACTGCTTTGAATTTTGTCTTTCCAGCAGGACTGCATAGACATGGTGTGTGTGTGTGTGTGTGTGTGTGTGTGTGTGTGTGTGTGTGTGAATGGTGCTCTTTTAAATGGCTTCTAGTTCCCTAACTGGCATTTTTCACATTTTAATTCCTATTCTTTTCTATCATTAATGCAGACATTACATGTATTTAAATTGTTGGTTCCTTTTCTTTTCCATCTGTAATATAGACATTACATGTATCTAAATCTTTGGAGGAATCATCCTACTTTTTCTCATAATTCAGCCATTTTGCTTAACAAAACACATATCCAGAGAGTTGGTAGCAGTGTTGGGAAGGAAAATCTTGGGACCCATACTTGTTTAATGAGGGACAATTTCCTCCTACATATGAGTCACCATGCAAATATGTAAACTTGAAAATCTTCGACAATATTAGTTCCCTTGTAAGCATCACAGAACTCTTACAACAGAAGTAAATATCTCACTTATGTGTTTATTATTTTGTTAGTTTTCAGAATGATCCTGAATATTTTTGAGAAAGAATTAAGTTTCAAATGACTTATTGATAGTGGGTATACCTAGTAGTCAAGTTTGTACAGGATAAAGATTAGAGTTCTCTTGAAACACAACTAGATAAACATAAATCTACTCTAAAAAATGAAGTTAATTAAGGAAATGAAATAAACCAGCATTAAAAAGTGGATCTCTTAGAATATAATATAGGCGTTCTGGTATATAAGCCTATATAAGATAGTATAAGCCTCCTATGAAACTCCTATGTTTATATTCCTAATAAGCTCTTAAGTATTCTTGCACCCAAGTGGAAAGGGAGAGAAATATGAAATGATTCTTGAAACAGTATCACCAAGCATTATGAAAATGTTTGTGGTGGTTTCAATATGCTTGGCCTAGGGAGTGGTACTATTTGGAAGTGTGGCCTTTTTGGAGTAGGTGTGGCCTTGTTGGAGAAAGTGTTTCACTGTGGGTGTGGCCTTTAAGAACGTCATCCTAGCTGCCTGGAAGCAAGTCTTCTAGCTGCCTTCAGAAAAAGATGTAGAACCTCAGCCCCATGTCTGCCTGGAAGCTACCATGTTCTCACCTTGATGATAATGGACTGAACCTCTGAGTCTGTAAGCCAGACCCAATTAAATGTTGTCCTTATAAGAGTTGCCTTGTTCATGCTTCACAGTAATGGAAACCCTAACTAAGACAATACTTCTTTTCTTTGAGAGAGAAAAGCATCTTTATTTAACATATCACACTTGGTATGGGAATCTCTCTTTAGTGCAAATACATTTTTAATTGATGTGAAAAACATCATCCTGAAAGCATTATTTTAAGAAGATGAATGTCTATAGTAGGGGAAATGTGTTGAAGTTACTCTTAGAAATGATTTTCCTGTGAGATGTTTTTTAAGCAATAGCCATTGTGAAGAAAACAAATATCTGAATGGTAAGTAATCAGATTCAGAAAATTACATGAACCAACATAATTGACCTGTGATTATTAAAATTCTCAGATAAAAATGGCATCCATTGATCAAGTTAGAGTGTTTCTGTGCCCTTGAAGAAGTTTTTGATGAATAGAATTGGAGAGTACTATTACTGGAGTATCCAAATTCTTATGAGAAGCTAGAGAATATACATATATATGATTGGACTCCATAATGTCATGAGGCATCAGAGAGTATAGAGAATATATGAATGGGAAGCTGAAACTCCATCTTTTGCTTGTGGATGACTAGCCAGAGTCTCCTGTGGAGCTCTCAATGTGCTTGACTTTGTTCAGTTATTATTTGACACTGAAAGCAAAGGAGTGTTTACAAGCCTCATACTAGCAGCCAGTGTTTACAATTTTATCAGTACTGATAACTGGTACACAAGAAGAGATGCCATTTACAAGAAGAATGTAATTAATGAAAGCTTCTATTTCTATGAAGAATCAGTTCTGCTTTTTTCTATACCACCATGATTATGAAAGTAAAGAGAGGTTTTCAGATTAAACAAGAATAAGTTGGTCTGTTCAGCAATGGCAAAAAAAAAAAAAAAAAAGGTTTGCTTTGGCTTGAGATCACAGGAAAATACTGAAAATGGTATCATCAGGATATATATGTCAAAAGTGGGAAAAATAGATAATTGATAATTGTGCCTCAACAATACTCAATTTTTTCAACTTGGCAATTTAATAAAAAGTTCTCGATCTTAGAAATTACAAGCTGAAGTTATCAGTGATAAAGAAAAATGCAGTTTATAAAAGTGCCTCTTTAACACTGAGGATAACGTAATAATAGCTTACATGAATTTTGGCTCTTATTTTTGCAATGATACCTAGTTATTACCTGTTGTCTTTTCCAGGTAACCCTAGGAGTGCAGAGTATACCCTGAAGCCTTCAATAAAGAAAGGACACCTGGAAGCAGAATTGCTTTAACAATCTTGAGACAGGAAGAGATAGAAGGACCAAGCTTTCTCTGAGAAAAGCCAGAGTATAGTCCTTTCACATTGTCCACTGGAGCATTTTCCTTTAGGGCTTAGAGCTGAACAGGAGCAGCTGGAAGCAGAAATCGTCAGGAGAGTGGTGAGAAATTGCTGAGAGGTCAGTGGTCCTGGTCCCAGTGACCCTTGCTTTGCCATCGGCTCCCTGGCAAACACCTGAATCATCCTCAGATGCAGTTGCCAGAAAAACTCAGCAAAATCTCAGAAGAACTTTTGAAAGAATAATGGACCTAATTATCACTCTGAACCTGCATGTAAAGCAAAGCTTTCCAGTTTAAAGTTCATTTATTCTTATATTAAAAGAATGTAATATATTTTAAAACATAATTTTTAAAATTATTTTAAGACATAAGGAGGCACAGTAGAATTTAATCAGAATATTCTTTTTAGATTTTGTAGCTTTGCAAAACAAATTAAAAAATAAACAAAAGGTAGATGGGAGAATCTCTTTGCCCCCACTGAATGGGTTTCTCTAAGATTTGATGAGAATTTCTCGGCAGTTCAGCTAATAGCCTGAAGGGCTGCAGATAAACATGAACACCTAAGGAATTTCTCAGCTGCTAAGGAGTAAACTGAGTTTATACAAGAGCTGGCGCAGGTGTGTATGTCATTAACCCCCACTCCAAATGTCAGATGGACAGACCAAAACTATTCCAGTGTGCTCAGTAGAATGTTTTGTCATATTAATAAAGATAAAATACACAGTGTTAATAGATGGCATGTTATTTCCTTATTACAAAATGCCCTGACTGATAAAGATGACGATGATCAAAGACAGATAGATTATAGACGATCAGTGAACGTATTTATATGCCTGCGTACATGTTATTTTTCTCATATTTTTCTCACGTGCAGTTTTCTGAATATATCTGACCATCTGTTGACTGGTGGGACTTGATGACTTGCTGGTCATCATAGATGAGAATTTACTAACCTAACCTGAGCTCCTATCTTAGTCTATCCAGTCACTATATTAATAAATACAATATAACCAGGTGTCCTGGAACATGCCTTTGATACCAGCACATGGGAAGGAGGCAGGAAGATGTCTCTGAATGTGTGATCATCCCCGTCTACATGGTGAGTTCTAAGCCAGTCAGGGCTATATAAGTGAGACCCTATTTCCAATTTGAAAAACACATTTTTGTGAAAGCATTGTTCAATTAGACATTATTTTGAAAATTATAAAATTTACTAATTTTTTTATATAGTACAGGCATTGCAATGTCTTTACCATATCTCAAATAGAGAAGATGTATATTTAGTTGAAGGCTATCCAATTTATTGATTGATTGATTGATTGATATTTTAAACATCATATTTTTAATTGCTAAAATAATTTTTTTATACTTTATTTACATTTCAAATGTTTCCCCCTTTCCAGATATCCCCTTTGGAACCTCCCCATTTCCTCCCCCTCCCCCTGCCACTATGGG
>JADRCH010000195.1:683574-916408 GCA_019843965.1 Rhynchomys soricoides | reverse complement strand
GGGGGGGGACGGGGGGTGTCAGGCCAGTTACTGTTGTTGCCTCCCTGGGGATGCAAACTCCCTCAGCTCCTTCAGTCCCTTCTCCAAGTCCTCCATCTGGGACCTCACACTCAGCCCTATTGTTGCTGCAAAGTGACTCTTGGGTATTTATTTATTTATTACTTGACTGAAAGGGATCTGAGGACACAGGAACAGAGGATGAAAAGCCTGTTGTGACGATGAAATGTGTGAATGGTAACTGAGAAAATGTCTGACACTGTTCAAAGTGTTTTCAGATAAGGAGAAACTATGATTGAAACATGAATGAAAGACTAGGCCTAGACTGAAGACACACTTTCACTATCCTAGACTGAGGATAGAGGTATAGTGTCAGGTGAAATACATCCTTTGTCCAAGATGAGAAAGTTAATTGTATCAGGAGCCCATATTATTTTAAAAGGGGTGAACATGCAGGATACAGAGGGAAACAGTGCAATTAGAGAGAAGAAAATTTAAGTAAATACTGTTGGAATTCTTTTTATATATAACTTCTGTAATCCCTCAGTTTAAATGACAAATTCTCCCCATTAAAAACTGTATCACAAAATGTGGTGGCATACAGAAGACTTATACGATGACACCTCCAATGGATATGTCAAAGTCAATGGGAAACTTCTCAAGGTCCCACTCCTAGATTAAGAGCTGCCGGCAAATCGTGGCTTCTAAGAAAAGGAGAATCCATTTTCTTCAAGGACTAGCCCCTCCTGATTGGTAGTCCTAAGTAATCCTCCCTAAACACACATATATACGACTGATACTAATGATACTAATGACTCCATAATGCATATGTAAATGTGAAGTCAGGTAATTAATTTAAAAAGCAAGACAAAGAGGAGTAGAAGGGTGAAGAGAGATGGATGGAAATTATGCAAATATGCTTCTCATATACAGAATTCAAAAGATCTATTTTAAAAATTCATAGCCTATGAGTTTCTTTAGAACCACAATTTTTTTTGTAAGCTACTATCTCAGGGCATTTAGAATTTCTATACTGTACATAATTTATTCCTATTTTTACACATGAGTTCAACCATTCTGGAAGTTACACTGCTATGTATTCATGACATAGTAACAACGGCAAAGTACAAAGTATGGGCTACTCAAGGAGTAAAGTGATATTTAGTTCAGCTCATAATAGTGGAGGCTTAAGTTCAAAACTGATGTTAAATGTGTGGTAAAAACATTACTATGGTGTAGGAACATATTTTAGAAGTAACTTCAAATCAACTTTTAGCAGAAATAAAGGAATTCTCAAATATCCTCATGTTCTTCATTACTATTATTACCAAATGGATAGAACTACAAATTTATGTTTCTTAAAAAAATCTTAGTAACGGTTATTGAAAATATTTAGTCTTTTCATATTGTGCCTTTACCTGTGAGTATTTCTTGTAGTCTTTTGGGGAAAGGTAGACAGGAAGCACTAAGTTAATTGGATCATATCAGCAGGCTGTTAATAGCATGGTCCTAAGGTTCAGTTGTAAGGAAGTGTTCAGAGGTTCTATAATGACTTCCTTATTTTAGAGAAAGGGAGTGCATAGGAAAGGAAGGAAGAAGGGAGGGGAAAGCGACAATGAAATAGTAATATTATAATTTTAAAAATATTGTTAAAATAAAAGCAGGTCCATTACTAAACTACTCTCCTATGCTTTGTTCAGCGACTGATGTTGCCCATGACATTTCTTAAACTGACGATTTGCAAGACATAATGTGATCAAACAAATTTAGGGAGCAGAAATATTTCAAGCTTTCTCCTCATGGAGGAAAACACAACACAAAATGGCATATTGTTTATTTCTATAGTAAAGTAAACAATGGTTGAAAGTAAAAAATAAGTCAGTCTTGTTTGGGGCCTCTCCCCTGATTTTACCAGTTTCTCTCCAGACTCTCATAACACGTGGGAGAGAACGGCTGATGTACGCCAGTATTGCACATTCTCCATCCCCTTAGAAAGTTAGTGTTGTAGAATAATTTGTCTGATGGTAAATCTCATGAAAAGGAAAGGGATAAACTGGCATACCTCAAATAGTTATCCCTCTCTTCTCTAACCTTCCCACCACTGATACCTTTAGAGTATTCTTCTGCAATATTCTTCACTAGATCCTACTGGAACTGTTGGAATTAAACTCATCAGACCCTCAGATTCCTCTTGATTGTCTGTCAGCTTGGACATTTTAATTCTCATAGCTGCCCGTATTCATTTTCCAAAGCCTTTAAATAATTTCATTTCATTTGTTTATTTATGTTGCATGGGTATACATGTCTGGACATGCCTACTCATAGTTCGCTGTGGGGGACACAGAACACCTTACAGGCATAGTTTCTTTTCTTTTCACCATATGGGGTCAGGGAATTGAACTCAGCCCTTAAAACTTGGCAGAGTTTACCTGTGTCTGCTGAGCCGTTTAATTGACTCCTCCACTATTTTTTAATTACTTTAAAGGTTTTGTGATTCGATAAATGGTTTATTTGGAGTTTTCTGTAGATTTTTCACTCCTTGTAACGGTTTTGTATCCATTTATGTAACTATTAGATTTTGGCGTGACAGTTTACATTGTTAGTAAAATTTTCTATTTTGTTTGTGATTTTTCCTTTGGTTGAAGATTTTTTCTGCTGTCATGGTTAACTTCTAAGATCATTAAATGCTTGACTGAACATCACAAATTTTTTAAAGCTAATCAAGAAATGGATATATTCCCATGAAACAATCATTGTAGTTCTTTCCAGGACATCACTCCACACAGGAACATGAGTTTTCTATCCTAATTTATCCTGACATCTTCCTAGTGAAGAGTGCATAATTTCATATTTAAAATTTTATAAATTCTAAATTATTCATTTCATTTTCACAACAAACATTTGCAGGAAGAGTGATATTTTATTAATATTTCTCTAAAATCATGATCTACTGTTGAGAGGGGAAATCAAACAGATATTGCAGTTGGACACCAGCACAGAACAGAGGATGGAAGGAGAAAGTACTGGGAGAGACAACTGGAATTGAGGGGCATTTTGAGGGTGAATTAGAAATTCAGTGTGGTGGAAACTCCCTGGCTAATCAATGACTGGTCCAGCTTGAGATCAATGACACTGCCTAGAGGGCCAGGAACCAGACACTGGATAGCCAATAAACCTAGGGTAGATTGAACCAAACAGAACTGGAAAAATAAACAAAAGAAAAGAGAAGAAAAGAAAGTCAAGGAAATAATTCTGCTGTACTCATAGACCAGAGCTTATCATGATCAGAGAGACGACCGATGGGAGCAAAGAAGAGCAAATGCAGAGACACACAGGCAACCATTATGTAGCACTTTAGGAATCTTGCAGAAGAGGGGAAGGATTGTAGGAGCCAGAGGGGTCAATGACAAGATAAGAAAACTCATAGCGTCAACTGTCCTAGGCTCATAGGGGCTCTTAGAGACTAGAGTGACAATCAGGGAATCTTCAAGGGTATAATCTAATCTGAACTGGGGTGTGGGAGGTGGGGAGGAGGGATGATGTAAAATCTATGAACAACTGGAACTCTTGATGTCCTGAAAACAAATCTCACAGTTATCTCTATGTTATATTTTCATAACTTTATATTTTTATATATTTAGTATTCCTCTTTACAAACTTTTATTTTCTATTCTCAACAGATATATAAATCTTGATTGTTTTAGTTAGAACACAGTTGAGATTTACACTATTTCTTGCCTTAGAAAGATCTTTCGATTTAATGTATAACTAAGGATTTTTCCATAGAGAAACAAGACATGTTCCTGTTGTCTAGTCTTGCTAACTTACTGTGGCTAACTGATTGTTTCAAATAACTACACAGAAATGAAGTGATATAACACACCTCAGTAAATGTGGAGCCTATCTTAGGCCATCCAGTGAGAAAAGCACAAAAATAAATAAGTTGGCAAATACATTTATAAAGTATTAAAACTGACCAGGAGGAGGTCAGTGAAAGGGATATAAAGTGAGTAAGTAAAACAAACAAACTATTTTAAAAGTATCAAACTTGAGATATCAATAAATAGATGAAACTTATCTCCATAACAGAGTGCAAAATATGCCATTATCTTGTGTTTATTTTTATGTAAATATGGTCATCATGCTTTGGCATTTGATTTCAGTCTCTAAGACTTTATGTAAGAGCTGTCCTCACATTTACACTTTCTGGTTCAAACATGAGGAAAGCTTCTTCAATCACATTTTTAAATGTAGCAAAGGTGATATTGCTCAAGGCAAATTTTGTTACACTTCATTACGTTGAGTTCTCATGTACAACAAATGAGAGCAGGAGTGAATTTGGATGTACTTCACACAAAAGAGCTACACAATTTTTCCTTATAACTTTCCCAGAGTTTCAAAGGCCCCTAGGTATTTTACTTTTCAGATTTTCTTGGTGTGAATATGAACAATTTTCTGCTACTTACAACAAAAATTTACCATGGCTGTATATAAATGACGATTCTGTAGCTGTTCAAAATGTTACACAAATACATGAAGCAACATTAAATATCATTCTTAATGAGAAAATACAAGGTAATAATCCACATCCTAGAGAATATTTACATACCAGTTAGTTTCACTGAAATCACGAATTTCAAGCATGTCTGAACTTTATAATAGGGATAATATCCATAATAAAGTATGAGAGCTTATTTTTATAGGAACCATAGAAACAACCTGAAAACATCTAGCGAACTCAAAGTAATCATTGTCTATAGCCTGCATGATAGCTAACTTTCCATCTTTATGAAATTTCAAAATAGTACAAGAACATACCTGTCAATATTCTTCACAGAAAGTAAATGGTAAGTACCTATCTTAGGGTTTCTATTGAAACCTAAGATAGACACCATGGCAACAGCAAAATAGACACCATGGCAACAGCAACTCTCAGAAAGGACATTTAATTGGTTTCAGAGTTTTGTTCTATTATTGTCATGTCAAGAAGCATGGCATCATGCAGGCAGACCTGGTACTGAAGAGTTCTATATCTTGATCTGCAAGCATCAGAAGGAGACTGTGGGTCACACTAGGTGTAGCTTGAGCATATGAGACCTCAAAGTTCCATCCCTACAGTGACACACTTCCTCCAACAAGACTGCACCTACTGCAACGCATTCATGCTTCATAATATTTCCACTTTCTATAGGCCAAGCATTCAAACACATGATGCTGTAGGGGCTCTTCCCATTCATACCACCATGGTGCCTAATATGGGTGAAACAATTCTATGGACAGGAGTTAAAGAACCATCAAAAAGAATAAGGGTGAAGCACCAGCATCCATTGCTTTATGCTTCCTGATTATGTATGCCACGTGCCAACTGTCCCATGTTTCTGTTGCCCTAACTCTGCCAAGAGTGATTATTCCTGCAAACTGTAATTTAAAAAGTTAGCTTGTGCTTAATTTGCTTTTGGCAGATATTTTTCACACCAATGAGAAAAGTAAATAACATAGTTGGGTATTCCACTTGTAGGTAGGTGACCTTGGTTACTATACATGTATATACTATATACGTATCTTTGATGGACATAAATAGAATTATCTGATTCTTAGTGTATTTTCATTAATGTGACAATTTGGAGGACCTTTCATTTCCTCTTAACATTCTATTTGTTAAATTTTGCATTTTCATGGTATGACTGGCAAAGGCAAAAACTTTAGGAGGTAAAACCTAGTGGGTGGACATTAGTCAACATTGTATCTTCAGAGGAGATAGTAGAACCCAGCCCTTTCTTTTTCTTCCTTTTCTGTTTCTTGTTGCTGAGTCCTACAGTTTCCCTCAACCTGGTAATCCCACTGTAATGTCATGCCTTGCTGTGGGACACAAAGCAATGGGTATTATTGATTAGTCATTATAACTTCTTAAATCATGAGACAAAGTATAACTGCATAAGTTGATTGAAGTATTTTGTTATAGTGACATCAATGAATTTATACAATTTCAAATTTCAGATGCTTGCCTGGATGCTGCCTTGTTGATACTTAACTGTTGTTAATGTTCCCACCTTTATGATACTTAACTGAACCTATAAGCCAGCCCCGTTTAAATGTTGTCCTTTTTAAGACTTGCCTTGGTCATGGTGTCTGTTCATAGCAGTAAAACCCTAACTAAGACAGAAATTGGTACAAGCATAGTAGGATATTCCTGTGACAATCTGATAATATTTAGGGAGGACTGTGAAAGGACTGTGGAACTTTGAGCAGGAAGAGCCATTGGGTGTTAAGAGCCCTGTAGGATGTTTTGTAGGAGCTTGGAAGATAATGTTGAGAACAATGCAAATGATAGATGCCTGGCCTGTAAATTTCCAAAGGGACGATTAAAGACTCTTATCAGGGCCATTTCTATTTTTGTTGTAAAGATTCTGTGGTTTTTGGTTAGCTGGAGCTGGAGAATGAGCTTTGATTAACAAGATACCAGAACTACTAAAGTGAAACCTTTGCATTACTAGGATGATTGGTGCATGAGGGGGTAACAGCTGATGATTGGCACTGTGAGAGACCAGGGGAGGCCATTTGTATAGGTGCAACTTCAGTGACAGTTGAAGGCCCAGGACTGAAGGGGTCATACAGAGAAGTTGAGGCTTAGCAACATGAAAAGAACCTATGAGAGGCTATTGGGGAAGTCTAGTTGCAGCATTAGACAGCAGTGTTTTGGAGATGCCAGTACCATGAGATGACCACCAGAAACAGCAGGTGTAGGTGTGTGCTACAAAGGGCAGAGCTGGAGAAGTGACCCAAGCCACTGTAGTAGCCCAGAATATCAGGAGTGAATCGCAGACATTGGATGGTTAGAGTCTGATTTTGTTTTTGATTGTGGCTGTGCCCTGATACTTTTCCTTCTTAAAGTAAGAAAGTATTTTAGTGGAGCCCACAGTTAAAAGACTAAAATTCAAAAGAGATTGAATATTTTAAAGGGATTGAAATTTTAATGTGTAAGAATTTGTAAAGACTGTAAGAATTTTAAGGTTATTTAGATCCTAGTGATGAATAAGAAAGTAAGGGTTGGGACTTAATAGTGATGTGTTTTTTGTGTGTCAAGTTGACAAGTGGACAGTTGTACTGGCTGGTTTTGTGTGTCAACTTGACACAGCCAGAATTATCACAGAGAAAGGAGCCTCTCTTTAGGAAATGCCTCCATGAGACCCAGCTGCAAGGCATTTTTTTTTCAATTAGTGATCAAAAGGGAGGGCCCAGCCCATTGTGGGTTATGCCTTCCCTGGTCTCATAGTCCTGGGTTCTATAAGAAAGCAAGCTGAGCAAGCCAGGAGAAGCAAGCCAGTAAGAAGCATTCCTCCATGGGTTCTGCATCAGCTCCAGACTCCAGGTTTCTGCCTTGTGTGAGTTCTTGTCTTGACTTCCTTTGTTGATAAACAGCAGTGTAGAAGTGTAGCTGACTAATCCCTTACCTCCCAAACTTGTGTCTTGATCATGATGTTGTGTGCAGGAATACAAACCCTGAATAAGACAGGAGGTCAACTTTTATTAAATGTGACAAATGGAATTAAATAAAATATTGAAGATGCCTAAAAAATAAGCATCAATAATATGTTATAATTATTATACATAACAGTATAATAAACTTGATACAAAAGAAAAATCAAAGGATGAAAAAGAGAAAAAAAGAGAGGAAGAGAAGTGTACCAACTACATTTGGAGAATATATGTATACAAATGCACACCAACAAAAAATATTTTTGTTTAGCAAATGTGAAAACTAAGCTAAATTTTACAAAAGAGACTAAATAATTAAGAGAAATAATAAAACACAAATCAAATAGAAAAAAGAGATAAATATTATGTAAAAATGGTTAAGGGCTCTAAATGTTTAACAATATAAAGTAACTGTGTAATCAGTAAATTTACAAAAACATGTTCACTAATAATTATAGGCATTCCATTTAAAACACTACAAAATGTTTTGTCTCCTTCATCAAACAGTGATGATTTAAAATATTGCAAATCCAATAATAAAAATTATGGATAAATTACTTACCTTTTTTCACATTATTGTTTATAGTAAGAGGAAAATTTAACAAAACTAATAACACACATATTCATTTATTTATACATATGTTCTCTACAGAGACTCATGCATGTTTACAAGAAAGCAATTTGTAATGTGTTGACAGTCCTATATTTCAGTAATCTTAATATTCTCCCAGGATTGAACAATTCAATACAATTTGAAAAAATGTAACAATCAAGTGTAATATATTTAACATGTAAGACTAGAAAACAGCACATTTGTCATAGTGATAAATCATTTTAAAAATTATTGTAATACTGAACAAATTTTTAGCAACAAATTACTTGTGAATATAAATAACTAATTCTAAGGAGAGGGTCAAAATTCTCAGAATAGCCAGACCAATAATGAATTAAAACTACAGAAGATGACTAAAATTAGCTGATTACATGACTTCTCAGAATACTGTAATTATCAAGACATTGGAGTATTGCTGAAGCAATAAATGTATACAGAAAGCAGAATAGAGAGCCCATAAACTGACCTGCACAAATATCACATATGGTCTATCATAAAGAAGGAAAATTAAAACCACAAGAAAATAATTATCTTAACAATAGTACTAGACCAATAAAATACCTAGAAGAAAAAAGTGAATCTTCTCTTTATTCCTATTCTGTAAGCAGCTATATTTTTTGCAGCCTAGCTGAGTTTTTAGTTTCTCAAAGCGAACACAGTTCCTGTTCCTGCTTTCTGTACTGGAGTTCCATCATCGACAGTGCTCATTAGTCAGTTTATGTTCTTTACAGTTGAGTCAAATTCAATTGTGTACATTTACCACACTTTCGCTCTCTCTCTTGTTCCGTGTCTGGGTCTTTTCCATTTCCTTGCTACTGTGAAAGAGCAACAAAAATATGCTTGGATGTGAAGATGTACAAGTATCTCCATAGTAGGATCCAGGACCTTTGGGGTATATGGTTTCAAGTGAAAATCAGAAAAGGAGACAAAAATAAGGATAGAGAGAAAGAAGGGTGGGCAGTACTCAAGGGAACATGGTCACAAAAACACAGGGAAACCAGGGGGTATGGGCCCTATACAGGGGAAAAGAGGGGACACTGGGACAAGAAGCATAAATTAAAACAAGTTTGGTTTGAAAAATGTCATAATGATATCTAATAAATTGTGTGCTGATGTTAAAAAAGTTAATAGATAAAAAATGCAATAAATGCAGGATGAATTGTGAAAAGTTACCTAGCTAATATCTAAGTCAATATTTTTACTAACTTGAAGGAGAAAATAGTAAATATTTAGCAATATGTGCGATGGTTTCATTATTTGTCCTTCATCATTTGTGTCCATCCTTTACATACAAACATACTAAGCAGTTGACAGTTTTTAGAGGAATGAATAACTCCTTCGCTGTAATTTTATACTTCCATCTTACATTCGCAGTACAAACTCCATTCAATTTCTACTTTATAAACCTATTATTTATTACATTGAAATCCTTTTAATTAGTCAACAAAATACTGATGATTCGCTTTGTGTCAAATTCTGTTTTCATTCTGGGGATATTATATTTAAGCAAGATAGAACAAGCCAGAGAAATGGTCAAAAATCATAGTGTTTACATCTATGTGTGGACGACAAAGAAGAAACAATTGGAAGATCATCATATAATTATATAGTTTCACATGATTCTGGAAAAGAAAGCCTCTAAGTGATGTGTTAGAGAGTGCCTGTGGGCAGCAGGAAGAATATATTTTATAGAATGATCGGTAAAAGCTTACCATTAAATCAGCTTAGAAGAGTGTTGGAAAAGGTAACAATTAAGAATTTAAGAAAAAAACATCCAGGAAGAGATAAATGTAGACAGAATTGCAGCACATAAGCTCTGCTGTATGACCAGTGTAGGAATTAAAAGCAAGCTGATATAGGGATTAAGGATAGGCTGGTGTAGGAATTAAGGACAGGCTGGTGTAGGGTTTAAGGGCAGGTTAGTGCCTGTGTAGAAAAGGCAGGGAATGGGGTTGTAAAGAAAACAAATCTTACAATTTCTTGTTGGCTATTTGAAGAAAAGTAAATACACATACACACACACACACACACACACATTTCACTGTATGCAGAGAAATAGAAAGGAGGAGTCAAATTTAAAGTGATACAAAGTATGCAAAGTAGTCTAATCAAGGGAAGGATACAATTAGACTTAAGATAGTAGGGTCAAAGATAAAGATATGGCTTCAAACTAATGCAAAGGCAAGGCCCTGAAAGTCATGGTGACATAGTGTAGAAAATAAGAGTGAATATAAATGGGGGTAAACGAAAAGTTCAGAAAAGCTCACAGTCCCAGTTTTCTGGATATGATATGTAGGTAAACATACTGCTGTTTACTGCAGTGTGGGAAAAGACATATGTATGCTAGTGGATGTCAGGCTGCAGGCCAATCAAGATTTTTATTGTGGATAATTTAACTTTGAGGTTCCCTTAAGGTATGTACTCAAAACTTCAAAGGGAAAGTCAGTTGAATATAAATTTGAATCTCTCTGGTGAGGTTGTAAGCAGAGACTTGAAATCATAAGACACTAGCATGTATATATTATTTAGAGTGGTGGGAATGAAGTTATCTCCCAGGTGGAGCTGTGAAGAGGCATGACGGGAAGCCAGGCTGCTGCTAAAGAGCCCTGGTGTGGAAGCTTTAGGAGAGAGCAGTCAAGGAAATGAGTGTCCTTGGAGACTGAAGACAAATCAAGGGATGAGAACACAAGTGTAGAATTTCAAGAAGGAGCAGGAGGTTAGAGTGAATAATATACTCCCAAGATGATAGTCCAATAATGTCTTTTTAATTGGGAAGTCAATGGGTCTGTGACAGCAGGGCACTGACAGCAACTGGAGGTAGAGGGGCTTGTGTTGAAGAGCAAATGAGTATTACTTAATGGTTTTAATGAGTAAGAATCCCCAGTACTGCAGAGACAGAGAGAAGAAGACTAAAGATAGGGGATTGGGGCAAGCGGGGAGAGCTCTTATGGAATGATATATGACGCTTAGTGGTGCAGTGTGTAGCTAGCATGCTGAAAGTCATATATTTGATTCTAGAATCTAATAAATGAAATAAAAACAGCCAACCAATCAAGAGAAACATTATAAAATGTGTAATACTCTTTTAAAGAGATCATTTTGAGAAGAAAAATAGAAGACACATAGAACTGCAATAAGATAGAAATGAATACTTCCATATTGGACTTCCTAGTGCTGGCTGAGACCTCCTTCGGCTGGCTGAACTAGAGAATGGAATGAGTGCTGTAGATAATAAAACCTTAATACCCCAGAACGCGGAGATTCTGGGAGATGTTTGGCTGTACCTATCGCTTAATCCTGAATGGGTAGAATTTAGAGTAAGGGGACATGGTGTGATGGATGGAGGATCTTCTAGAAAACCATAGGTATCCTCAGGTTGACTTGTTAATTTGGTTTAGAAGTGATAAAGGGTTTTATGTTTGATTCATGAGATCATTAGGCAGAAGCTTAGAGAGGAAATGAAATTCACAAAGTTTTAACATTATTCTTACTATGAATGTAGCCTTACATTTCTTCAAGTCATTGGCTCTGAAGTAAAGATCTTTGAAATATAAAATATTATTTAAACTACAGAGTAGGTGCTCAGGTCAGTATTTTACCTGCACTGTTTATAATAATTAATATTAAGTAAATTATCTTAGTTTCCTATTTTTACTTATTAATATCGAGCATGAGTTGCAGGATCTGAAACGAGGGCTCAATTTATTTGTTACATTTATATAATCATCCTGCAAGTAAAAGAATATCAAGATACTTAAGATTTTTAAAGTCTGTGATTGTATTAATAGATTACAGAATTCTAAGCTCAGCAACAAAACAAGAGTAGAAAGTTAATGGATGGTGAAAACGATGGGGACCTCAGGTCTCAGAACTGCTAAGAGTAAGCAGTCTGGAACCTGTGAGCTTCAAAAACAGGGTTACAGGTTCAATTACATGAACTCTGTGTGGTTGTATATATAATCACAGATGTAATTCTAACAATAATGGCTATATCTGGTATGACAATACCAGATAAAGAAACTGTTTGTATGGCTGTGGAAGAAAATATTAATTTTGTTTGTCCTTTTTCCCCATTATCTATTTTTTCCTTCATTTTTTTTATTATAAACTCCATATTTCTAAAGAATGGATGAGAGGAGTGCTGATTATGTACATCTCTCAGTCTCTTCTTTGTTTTGTTTTGTTTTTTTTCTTTTATTGGATATTTTCTTTATTTACATTTCAAATGTTTTCCCCTTTCCAGGTCTACCCTCCGGAAACCCCCTATCCCATTCTGCCTTCTCCTGCCTCTATGAGGGTGCTCCCCACCCACCTACCATCCCACCCTAGCATTCCCCTACACTGGGGCATTGAACCCCCACAGAACCAAGGGCTACTCTTCCCACTGATGTTCAACAAGGCCATCCTCTGCCACATACGCTGCCAGAGCCATAGGTCCCTCCATGTTTACTCTTTGGTTGGCGGTCTAGTCCCTGGGAGCTCCTGGGGGTGTCTGGCTTGTTGACACTGATGCTCCCTCCATGGGGCTGCAAACCTCCTCAGCTCCTTCAGTTCCTTCTGCAATTCCTCCATCAGTGACCCCTGCACTCAGTCCAATGGTTGGCTGTGAGCATTCTCCTCTGTATTTGTGAGCATGCTCCTCTGTATTTGTCAGTCTCTGGCAGAGCCTCTCGGGAGACATCAGGCTCCTGTCAGCAAGCATTTCCCTTCCAGGCATTTACAATAGTGTCCAAATTTGGCCACTGTATATGGGATGGACCCCCAGGTAAGGCAGTCTCTAGATGGTCTTTCCTTCAGTCTCTGCTCCACACTTTGTCTCCATATTTCTTCCTGTGAGTATTTTGTTCCCCCTTCTAAGAATCACTGAAGCATCCACCCTTAAGAAATTTTTGAGGAACTGTGAGTTAAACATATAATCGCAATTTCACAGTGACTTATATTAGTATTAAGATTTGTGTTCCATATTCTCTCTCCCCTCTTTTTAGGCTAGAATTTTGGATATCACATGCACAATTATGAGCATGCCAAGAGAAAAGATGTAAACAACAAAATCCAGAGGAACTTAGGTCCCCGTATAAAATTTTGGACAGAAACAGTGTAAGCTGTAACTTTTGTTGCATGAGGAGTAGATAAAGTTGATTTTTGAGCAACTATGTGTAGAGGGAGGAGGTATGGAGTCAGATATTCACTATGTCTTATAATGTAGGTGCCAGCAGCAGTTCTTTGGTATTTTAATAGTAAAATCAGATCAAGAAACATTGTAAGATCAACTCAGTGTCTGCTTCTTCACTGCTGTGTGGTCCTTCCAATACTGCATGTGCTGTGATGGTCATGTATTTGTCTGTACAGAGAAGCTGTGTGCCACTGCAAAATGAGACTGTCCTGTTTTTCACCAGTGTCTAGTAATGAAAGAAATTAGACAATTTATTTCTGAGTAATAATAGAACAAATAATCATGCCACCTTTTGAAAGAAACATGAAAGAAGACTATGAATATCCTCACATGCTAGACAGTAAAACTCTGTAAATACAAGTATAAGGATAGCTAGGAGAAAGGCGTGGAGAACCAGCTTAGGAAACATATGGTTTAATTCTGTGTTGAAAGAAAAAGTTGATATGAACACAAAGGAATATAAAATCCAGAATCTCTAAATTGATTGCCTAATGTTATCTGTACTTGGAGATCCCATGACACCTCGTATGAAACATGTCACTCCTAGTCCAGGATGCCTTGTTTGAATGGTGTTTTTACCTTTTAATTGTCTACAAAGAAGAACTTGGCGACTACACTGAATTCTTACAACTCTTTCATCCATAGCCACCTAATTAGTCACTGAGTTCAATGGTTCATGATGTGTACATATCTACGCCTGCTCCTCCACTCTTCCTCCTCGGCAGCACTTAGGGGGAAAATCCCCTAATCTTTCTGCTGTGCATTATTTCATATTCTGTTCTCTCGTGTTTGTAGTTTCTCCTCCACATATCTCCCCAGACTGCATTCTCACATTAGGAGCATATGTGAAACGTAAGTGTGATTGTGTCATTCCTTCATTTCATAATTATCACAGAGTCTTAATCATGTAGCATTTCATATTTGTGATAGTACATGACTTAAACTACAAGTAACAGGGTACATTAATGATTTGTTAATAGAGTTTTCATCTCGCAAATTGAACTGTCTCTACTGCATGTCCTTTTCCTGTGTTTTTCTTCACATTTTAACTTTATTGAAATGTCCCTCGTCACTCACTGCCATGTCCCTATGATTCCTTCCTTGGTCCTAATTCTCTATATTTCCAAATAATTCTCAACTGTTTTCTCTACTAGTTTCTACTATCCAATATGCTCCTCCTCCTTGGATGTATATTTTCAGGGCTAACCATTTGACACTAGACAACCAATTTGTGCGTTCTTCCCTGAGGGAGACCACCTCTTCCACTCCTAGCTTACCTCAGTTGTTTATAGTTCATTGTACAGGGCTGAGGCCTTTCCTAATCGACTTTAGCTTGTCCATTGGTGTGATCCTTGTTCAGCTCACATTTGGACAGTCATGTTAGTAAGACTTTATGAAGTTCATTTCTTACATTACTAGAAGACATGCATATATTGTTGAAAGAATTTGTGTGTTTTTATACTACTTGTGCATCTCAGGACTTACTGAAATTCACTTGAACTCATTTCATTATTTGTCTGCTTTTCCATAAGAGAAGCTTTACAATGAATGTGCTAAATTTGTTTACTGCTTAAAAATGCAAGTAGCAGAAACATAGATTTCAATATTTTCATTAGAAAAATAACAATTCTTTTATATCATTAATGGTTTACCTATATTTTCTTTGAGTTAATGAAAATATTTAATTCCTTATAAAGTAACTCTCTTCTACTACACTAAGGAGGATCTGTGTTTGCTAGTGAAATCTTTATTGGGCATTTTCTAAAAGGACTTTATTCTAATAACAATGTTTCTAGATAACCTTTTAAATTTAATCTAGTATTAAGTTAGAATGTCTTTAGAGTCTCAAATCATGTTGTTGAATAATGTAGATGAAAAACATTTTCTGTGACTATAATTTATGGAAAACTGCAAAGGTATGCTCTATTTATTGTCAGAAATTTTATCATCAAATTTCATAATTCAAGGAGGAAAAAGAATTGTTGTAAACATTTTTAAAATTTTAACTTAGATGTGTGTTTCCGTCAGTGTGATATTTAGCAGAGGTGAAATTAAAAAATGTATATACTAAATAAAAATATACTAAATGTAGCCATGTAAACTTTGAACAATAACATTCCCCGAACAATATTGCTCCATATGCATAATTGGATATGAGGAAGAATCAAGATTTGAAGGGATGTGATCAGCTCCAGGCCGTGCCCTGCATACCAAACATTGCTGTACAGTTGAGTGTTTGTACATGTGTTACCCTGAACAGTATAAGATGCTTTTGCACCTTTTGAGTCCAGGTTGGAATGCCAGAAGAGCCCTTATGACACTATTAAAAACACATTAGTGAAACAAGTTGTTGCTTGTTATGTTGAAAAAATAACAACTCACAGTGACTGATGACTGTATGTTTTATTTTACTTTCAAGTATCTTGACATTAACACACCCTTTTCTGAACTATGGCAGAATATAAGCAGTATTCTGGATTGACAAAGACACATTTATGCATCTCTTCCAGGGGAGCATAACCCTTGTCCTTAATTTCAAAGGGGCATTTTGTACTTGCTCCGTAGAAGATCCTAGACTTTGTCCAAAAACTGACCTATGTTCTGTTTGACACATCTTCCATATTAAAAAATAAACATTAAATATATTCACATGATTCTACCAAATAATTTATGTTCTTCTAGTAGGAAGGCTGTGTTTTATTGACAGCAAGTGGAAGTAAAATTACAAATACAAATATAAATACAAATACAAAGAATGAAGAACTACATTCATAGGTATGGTCCATATTGTAGAGACTTATAAAATTTCAAATAAAATTTTGAAGAATTCATCATGTATCTTCCACACTAGGTATTTCAGGCAAGGTAGATCTAGAATACATTTTATGAAGACTGACTGAGATAGTTAAATAGTGATCTACAGATAATCATTTGCTTTATGTACACAAGATAGGGAGGAATTGAAGATTAAGGTGAAAGTAGTAAAGGACAGAATTTTTAATTGTTACTAAATATTTAATATAGAGGTGAATTAAATAGATGTTATATTTTTACTAAGGAAACCATCAAACAGTCTTAATAAAATACTGTATAATATTAATATCCCTAATCAAAATATGTGTGTTTAACATTTCTTAGGAAATATTTAAGATATGTATGCTATTCATAAAGTCTATCTTATAGTTTTATGTATACCTATGAATTCAGTTTTAATTTATTCATTATAGTGAGAAATAATACCTTTAGGAAAAGAAAAATGACAGTAATGCCTCATATATTTCATTACTTACATTTTTTTACTAATTTCATATTTTACTATATTTATCCTGGAATGATCATCTTTTTTACATTTATGAATTCTTACATAATTCTGCTTGATAATAACTTAGAATAGAACCTACCTTTGATCCTGATTCAAGAGAGAAAAAATTCTAGCACATCCTTGTTCCCTTAGCTTAGGCTGAGGTTTGGGTTCATAAGCCATAGTATCTATGGACTAACAAAAGCTTGTAGTTGTTGCTTAAAAGTGGGGTTTTGTTCATTATTTTCAATGTCCTGCTGAACATGTAATAGTGGGACATTTTCTCTATTCTACTGTCTACTTTACAAGCAAAGAAATTTAAACTCAGAGGGAGGAAGATTGTTAATTTTTACTGAGAACTGTGAATTTTATTTGAAAGTAGATAAACTTGCAGTCTGTAAATGACTATACCAGTATTATTAATCGAATATTTTTGTAAAGATATATCTAAAGAATTGCAAATACTATTGAGAGATAACTATTTTCCTATAAAAATTAAAATATAGCTGTAAAACCAATGACTAACGTCTGAATTCACAAAGAAATTGCTTAATGGGTTTGTGAATCTTTGTCTGCTGTCTTTGTTGTCTCATTCATCTGAATCTTCACTCACATCTTTGTCTCCTGTCTATTTATTTCCCATTATCCATGCAGTATCTAAATTTACAGATCCTAGCTAGATTACAAAATAGCCAAGGCTAGATTACCAAATGTCCAAAGTTAGGCCCATTAGTTCTTCTGACCATTTTGGCAGACTAGCTGAAGAAAAAGAAAATCTTGTAGAGTATTTCTTACAAGAATTATGAGTTTTATCACTAGTTAATGAGAAAATGGAATGATTCAGAAAATAGCATAATTTAAAAATAAATATGAAGTATTGGTTCACACAAATTTTGCCGATTTGAATGTACTTCCACAAAAATTAAACACTTGGTTCACTTGTAAATTTTCAAATGAGAGATGAGATGTATTTTTATTAATAACTGAAATTAAAAAAGCATCAGTTTTTTTCAGATTATTTCACACCAATTTTACTTGCATATGTTTTTAATTTCCATGTTTCTAAGCAGGTAGTGTTACATATTTGAACTCTTTCCACACATGGTTGGAAAAACACATTTAAGAATCTTCCCAGAGATGGGTGGTAATTCCAGGGTTTCAACACAAATCAACTTGACTAGAAGATCCATGGGCTTTGTCTCCAGTAAAAGACAAACTGAAGATAAGAAAACTAAGATGTTCTTTAGACAGTTAAAATTAAACAAAGCCTACAAAACATTCATGTGATTACCATCTGAACTTGTAAACAAAATAGGCTCTGTATTCTTTAATCAACAGCATCAGGGAGTCAAGATTTGAATGATGGTAATTAGTTAATCCTAAACATTGTCAGTTAAGAGAGATTATGTAGGGAAAGCAAAAGAGGTAGTTAGAGCTTGGAACAATACCAAGAAATTCCAAAGGGAACAGAAAACAGCAGGGCAAAAGGGAGCATTGCCTAAAGCAAATGATGTCACGCAGGACCATAGCATTGGAGAGAAATGTGAAAAGATGCTTCAACTGGTGCCAATAAACATGTGAATCATATCACAAAATCCAGACTCACAAGAATCATTTAATCTGTCTCTCACACAGCAGGACAAACAAATGCAATGGCTAGATTAGGCAAGCATTCCAAACATCTAGTTAGAACCCTCCAGTTATAAACACGGAAACTGGTATAGGTGTCAGGGTTACTGTAGAAGGACTGTGGAGTACTGAGGCTGGACACGTATGTCAGCCACACAAAAGAAACTGTTAGGGTCTGCCTGTCTATTCACGGGGTCTCCCTCCTGCCAGTGCTGACAGTTCAGTGTGTTCTGTGGTCTTCAAACATTTCCCCTGTCAGCCTTGTGTTACATCCCTACTGACCTTTTTGGTTAATTTTAGAAATGGTTGCAGGGTCCAATATACCTTCAAATATTGCAAAATGTTCTAATTGTGAAGGACTGGGATTTTACACATCCCCAAATTTATTTTGTGGGTTTAATTCTCTAAAGGACAATTGGGGTGCTTTAACCAAAGGCAATAAGGAAGACCCAGTGTGGACAAAAGTGACAATTGTTCTGAAGAGCATGATGGTTTTCTAAATTATAGTGAACAAAGCACGAAATTTTCTGCCTCTGAATTTCATTAGCGGATAATGTGTCTGAAAATGGAACAATGAAAGCCCATTTGAATTCTGCCAAAGTCTGGATTCTGTATTAGAAATTCTCATGCAGCATCTTCTATATACTTACCAGCCCTCATCTCAGAAACTATTGTTTCCTGCAGCAGCCTGAATATTTCCTTCTTTACTCAGACTTTGTGACACAAAGACAGTGAAATTCCAATTCCTTCAACATGTATAAAACCGAAAGAATTCTTTGATCCACAGAATGGAGAAGCATATGGATAAATGATGACCTCTTTGGACCCTCAAATGGAAATTCATAGAATCTGTGTGGCTTTCTGCCTCAGGTAAGCACAGGTGACATACCTATTAGCATATCTTGTTTGGACAGGCTCTTGCTCCTTTCTAGTTTCTCATTTCCTGACTCTTCTTTCCAAGATTCACCCTCACAAATAAATTATTAGCACAGAGACCTTTGTATGGACATGTACTTTCCAGAGAAAGGGTTTGCTCACTGTGTTGGATTCAGAAGGATGCTTACATAGGAAACAAATGCACCTAATCGCCCTTAGCACGTTTACAAGGCAGGACTCTTAATAAGTACATAGTGTAAAGCATCCCTCATAACAATCATGATTTTTTTCCATACTAGACATGAAATAAGGTGGTTTTGCAAATAGTCACTAGTAAGAATTTCTATTAGTTTTCCCAAGAATTTATTGTTCTGTACCCATGGTATAATTTATATTCCCATACTCCATGAAACTCATTGTGACCATCTCTACATTATCTTATTTTTGCTCCATTTTAGAAACTGAAATTTCTATTAGCCTTTGCACAACTGTGAGCTAATTGTCAAATCATCTGAACTTAAATTTTTCTGATTAAAAGATGAATTCAAACCAAATACTCTAAACCGAGAATTTTCATATGTAGTAACTTTATAATTATCTCAAACTACAAAATGGACACTACAACATAAATCAAATTTAATAGTAAAATAAAGAGAGAGAGAGAGAGAGAGAGAGAGTGTTTAAAATTGTCCAAAAATAAGAAACAGTAAAACACTAGGTAGGGAACAAAAATGTGGTTGGCAAAGTGAGGACTCAGGAGGTTGATTGCATAGGTAAAGCCAGAGGTTTGTTGAAGGGAGTAACTCAGTTATGCCTTGTGAGGTAAGATAGGAGACCAAGTAGGGAGGACACTGGATGTCAATCTAAAGAGTTGTTTGAAGTTATAGGTTAACATGGTGATGCTTCTAAACCCTCTTTGCCTCTCTCTCAGTCTCTCTGTCTCTCTCTCTCTCTCTGCCCCTCCCACGTATGTATGTGTGTGTTTGTGATAAAATTGTTGGCACTGTGTGACACTGTGTGTGAGTAAGGACAACTCAACTCTAAGGACAATGCATTGGGCTCCGATATATATCATGAGCTAAGGAAACAGAAAATACAGGGAATACAAAGATGAAAATGAGAAATCCTAAAAATAATGTCTGAAATATTGTCTTACTTTGAAAATGAAACTCTACAGAAGTGAACGTGCTGGTAGTTTTCTACTATGGGAAAATAACATTGCACAACAATTCTGCATCTATTCGAATGAAGTAAGACACAAGAAGTTATACAAAATAGCATTGCCAAGATCAGGGCCCCAGAAGAATGTCGTTCACGGACACAGTGCTTGGTTTTGTTTTACTTAGTGGAAAAAGAATAACTGAAAATCATAGATAGCTACTCTAAAGGTAGTAGTTTTCCCCATGAAATCTGAAAGTATAGCATAGGATGTATGCTGTAATGAGTTAAATGGAAATGTTTAGGTTCAAACGCTTCATTCCTCAATCTGAAATTATCCTTTCCCATAAGCTGAGAGCGTATATCTATGTCATTGAAACAACGGGAAGCCAGTCAATTCTGGTTTTAGCACTGTGGCCATTCATTTTTCATTTAAAAATACTTTAGAACTCTGCTATAATTATAAAAATTCTATAGTTGTCTCCTGGTTATTTATACTTTAATTCTGATTTCTTTATACATTTTATGTGAGGAAAATTTTAGCTTATTAAATTCTTTGTAGTTGTAGGCAGACTTAATAGGCTGAAAATTACACTGTATAAAAAGGGAAAGCATGTATTAGAGAATGCCAGTTGCAATGTGCTCACGATAATGCCATGTGATTAGAACAACAGGAACCCTTGTCAACATCCATCAACTGAAGCTCAATGTACACTCCTTTGTTCATTGTCCTCTAAAGGGCCAATAACATTTTTTTCTACCATTAATCAGTGCTCTGCACAGGTCTGAAGAGAGCCTTGAGAGAACTCCCCAGCCTTCTTTCACATTTGTCCTCAGGGGAAAATAATAATTATTCTGGACTCCTGTTCCAGCAGGTATCTATTAACCTGTGCTTGAAAGCAGCAATTTCAGTCAGATGTGTGTAGAGAGCTCATAGATAAGTGGCCTTGAAAGTGACTTCTAGAATCTATGGTATACATATTATCTTCTGCATGTTCCTTACCTTAGCTAGGTATTCATTTGCGTCATCCTGGAAAAAAAGCTAAGATGCAAAGGAAATAGAAATTGAGTTTTGTCTCAGATAAATGAGACAATTAACTGGGTAAAATAGTCCAATTTTCTAAAAAAGGAACAAGGGAGAATTTGTTTGATAGTCTCTATATTTTAAATAAGAGGAAAATTTTCTCAATAATTTATATTATCTTAATAATTTAAACAATGGCTTCAAAGAAGAGTGAGAAGAAGCATTCCTAACTAAAATATATCAGCAATAAGGGAATTTAACTTCAGAGACCAAGATGGATGGCAAGGGCCACTCTTGGAAAGCTATGTCGATGCTCTGGGACGTTTATGTAACTACGTAAGTGAAAATGTGATCCTTGTAGGGTGAATGTGAAAGAGGAAAGGAGTCCCGGAGTACGAGCTTATATAATCTATCAAAGAGATCCTACAGATAACATTTAATCCAAATCTGCCAAACAACACAAAGAAGTGATAAACCAGGGCAGACAATGATGGTATTCTGGTTTTAGCTCTGCCACATGGATGCCTAGCTTAGCAAGTCATTTATTGGTGGTTCATTTGTCTAGTGAACAATATATGCATATATGACTTTCTTCCTTCAAGGATCTTATATTGGACTCCTTGGGTAATAACACATACGTGCATTTGACTCTTTAATTCCATCATTTCCTCTCTTTTTAACATGCACTAATATTCAATAATGAGGGTTCTATCCTGATAACCTCACTGGATCTAAATTACATCTCCAAAGCCTCAACTCCAAATATGTGTGTATGGACATGGACATGTACACAAACGTGTATATGCTTGTACCAACACTATTACAAACATTGTGGCAGGATGTAAATCACTCTCTGGTTGGATTTAAGGTCCACTCCATGAAATAGAACCTATGCCTCATACTCTACTGGCCCTAAGAACTTGAGATTGAATACGGGAAAACTAAATACTATCCTTCTGCTTAATGAACATAGCAGTAAAATTGTTCCTAATTTAATATACTATAGATTAGTGTTTTACTCAGCCACCACTAAACATTATTGTGATGTAGATAGGAACTAACACTTAGATCTGTTGGGCCCCATTTAGGCTCTGGTTTGGGCCTTGAGGACAAATCTGAGCCTAGCTCCTGTTTCTGTGGCCTTGTGGGAAAGCCTAAGTCTGGCTCGATTTTTGAGATCTCTCTCTCTCTCTCTCTCTCTCTCTCTCTCTCTCTCTCTCTCTCTCCCACCTAGAGATGACTCACATGACTGCACCAGCCCTTTCCTGCCTAGCTACCGCTGACATAAAATGAACTTATTGGTCCTGTCAGTTACCCCTTACCCTCTATCACCCTTCCCTGCCTCCTACGTCATCTCTTTCCATACCTAAGTGCCCACCTCCTTGCCTTCTCTGTATAAGCAAGTGCCTAGTTTAATAAAGTGACTTCCTGTTTTGACAAGACTCCTGGCCTGGCGTGTTTCTTTTGGGCCCTCAACATTCGCCATCCCTCTCAACCCTGGACAGACCTGGCTGGACTGGGTTCTCTCCTCTCACCTGGGCCTGCCAACAGGGAGCCAACATAGATCCACAGACAATTGGAAAATGTGCAGAGACTGAGAGGTATTGGAGAATTCTGTCCTAAATGGAATATCTTCATCCAATTCTCCCCTCAGGACTCAGGAGGCTGTAGGGAAGAGAGGACAGAATGACTGAAAGAGTCAGAGGGGATAGGTGACTCCAAGGAAAAATGTCTTCCAGACACAATAGGACTGATGCACATAAGAACTCACAGAGACTGTGGCAGCACACACTGGGCATTCATAGCTTCAAGCCAGATAGAATCCCTGCACTGAGAAGGCTTCTGCCCTGACCAAGAAGCTATCTGCAATTGGCACACACTTGCAAAGAAAAAAAAGAAAGATGATATTCTCCAGTGTAATCTCACTGGGTATCTTAAGCACACTCCAGGGCAGGCCCTATGTATGGGAAGCACATAGTTTATACAAAACAAACTCAATGATATTTTTGTAGACTTTTTGTCTCATACAGTATTGTCTGGGCATTTTTGTCATATTGATATTTTGCTTGTTAGTTTGGTTTTGAATTTTGTGTGTGTATGTGCTTGTGTATGTATGAATTTCTCTGTGTGTTTCTTAATTTGTTCGGTTTTGTTTCATTTTTTCTGTCTGTGTATTGTTTGCTTTTTAAAGAGAGAGAAAGAAAGGATAAGAGTTTTTGGGGCCGGGGAAGTAGAAGGCAATTGGAAGAGTGGAAAGCATGATCAGAATGTATTGTATAATTTTTATTTTTAATAGAAAAATAGTAACACGTGTAAAATAATTTTAGATCATTAATTTTGTCGAGATGTATAATTTAAGATGGTTTTTGTATTCTTTACAATTTTCAGAATCTCAAATAAGACAATATTTAGAAATAAGAAACTAATAATTTGTGAGCAAAACATGAAAATAGTTTATTAAACATTTACTTGCAAAGATACTAGGATTTTTCTGTTCACTTTTCTTAATACATTTTGCAGTTAAGTGGGTGCTTAGCTTTCAAAGAAATACCACAAGAAACAAAGAAAAAATATCCAAGTTTTCTTATACTTAAGAATATTAACTGACACATTAGCAAAGATAGAAATGTATTTCTTTTGAGGGGAATGTTTTTGAGCCCTAATTTTATATGTAACTATTTGATGGTTTTCTTACTAGACTAAACCACAGGAGGAAAAAAAAATCAAATAAATGTGTTCACTGTTCTATTTGCCTAGGGTTTCTTTATGTAGACAAATCTACTGTGAAATGTAATCCAGAATATATTTCCAAGTTTAATGCAGAATTTTAGATAGCAATACAAAATTTGATAGCAATGAAAAGTTAATGTAAACGTTTTCCTAGGAGCCTGATTTGCTGTGATAGCCATGGTACCACTCAGTGAGGTTTGCCATATTAAAATTCTGCATTTGCCAGTCAAATTTGACAAGTGCCTAAAAATATCATGATTCTATTATGACAAAAATTCTCATCACTTCTGGGTATTTTAACCTCATATTTGACTATTTCTAATGACATGGGTGGTTATATAAACCAGAAACACATGAGCACTCTGAACTCCAAAAGAAACTACAGATTTTAACACAGGATTATTTACTTTTATTGGAACTAAGCTGTAAACAAACGCTAGCTTGGTGGTCCCCAAAGAAGATTTTATTTTTTGAGTCTTGCATTTGTTTCACGCAACTCATACAGAATGTCAACCGACATTATCAAACTAAATCTACGCAAAAATTAATGTTCCAATGGCTAATTTGGAAATTAGGGTTTAATGGAAATGTGCATTAGTACTTTGGATACGATAATGAACTACTTATAGTTGAACTGCTATAAAAAGCTGTTGTTGTGTTTTGTTTTAAGTCTCAAATCTGGATGCTCAAGAGTCTGAATCTGGTGATGGCCTGCTTACTACCAGAACCCTATGATGGTTCTTCACATGACAAATGACTATCTGCATGTACAAGCATTCATGTGTGCTTTACACTTCTCCTTTTTTTTTTCTTAAAAATCCACTAATGTCCAATCGTGAGGGGTCTCCTTTGATTTTCTCCTTTAATATCAATCAATTCCAGCAAGGCCCACCTCTAAATATTATAGTCAGGTATCTTAGTCAGGATTTCTATTCCTGCACAAACATCATGACCAAGAAGCAAGTTGTGGAGGAAAAGATTTATTCAGCTTACACTTCCAATTGCTGTTGATCAGAAAAGGAAGTCAGGACTGGACCTCAAGCAGGTCATGGAGAGATGTTCCTTACTGACTTGCTTGCTTCTCCTGACTTGCTCAGCTGGCTTTCTTATAGAGCCCAGGACTACCAGCCCACAGATGGTACCACTCACAAGGAGCCCTCCCCCACTGATCACTAGTTGAGAAAATGCCTTACCGCTGGATCTCATGGAGATATTTTCTCAACTGAAACTCCATTCTCTGTGATAATTCCAGTTTGTGTCAAGTTGACACACAAAATTAGCCAGTACAGTCAGGTTTAATACCCACCCTCTAGATGCTTCATAATAGAGATTATATTTCAATATAAAAATCCTTGGGGACACACTCAAAGCACATCCAAGCCAAAACAGACTGATCATTGTTCTTAGTAATGGCAACTAATGTAAATACAACTCAATATTGTATCCAAACAAATGTTATTCAGGCTACAATGGAATATTTTTGCCATAATAAGTGAATTATAGTTTAAGTGATCCAAAAAATGTTACTTAGAAAATCTCTCTCTCTCTCTCTCTCTCTCTCTCTCTCTCTCTCACACACACACACACACACACACACTATGCCTATAGAATTAATTTATCCAAAGATATTTTTCTATTATAGGAAGTAAATAACTTCCTATATAGTAAATTTCCTCAGTGGATCATCCTAATATAATTGGCAAATATTGTCTATCACTGTAGAATTGAACAATAGCATAATATAACAGCAAGATAAGACTCATTTATAACAATTACAGTTGAATCATAACAAAATAATATCTAGATGGAAACCATAATACTACTCTGAGATTGTCTGGGAACATGTAGTATTCTAGTTACAAAGCCACAACTCTAAAACTTAAAATAGCCACGCTGATAATTACTATGATTCCTAATAGAAGTCCACTGATACCTGATTTTCTTCCCCATGCAATAGATTCAAAGACAAAATGGCTATTGGAACTCAAGTATATAAGAACAGAGGTGAATACACTGAAAATAAATCAGGTAATCCACTGATATTTTTCCTCATGCATTATTATGAATTCAAAACATAGTAATTGAATTCCTCATGTATATATAACACTTTCACCCAGCTCAGGGAGTATTGTGGTTTAAAAATAGAAAGGCTTATAGTTGCTAATTTGGAATGTATAATTTATACCAATAATCAGATCCTTTAGGGAAGTAAATGCATTTGCAATATAATCTTAAATTGCCAACATGTGGAGAAGTAGTAGTCTGCATAAAGACACCCCATCTTAAGTCAGAGAACAGCAAGTGTGTGATACACAACTTCCCCAAATTAGCAACAGGACTGGCTGCTCCCTCCTCCCTGTGAACCCTGGCATTTCATCTGCTGTAACTGTCAGTACTACACTAGTGTGGAAAGTAATATTGAAATGCTTTAGGGTGAGCTGACAGAAGTACTGTGGAATCTCACAGCACTCATTCACTTCTCATCAACTTTTCTTCTCTTAAGTAAAATGAGCAGAAGGATAAAGGGTAGACAATGAAACAAAACCAGTTGACTACAAGGACATTTATCTCCACTCTGAAACAATTAGTGGAACACTTTGTTCTACATTACAGGTCATATGTCCACATGTGTCTATGCCCATGTAGGTGTGAAAATATGTTAAAACACACAGATGATTTTGCATAGTTCCCAGTATGCAGGATGATTTAAACAATCACAATGCCTGGTAATTCTGCTGTGAAAATGTTGAACATAATCATAGTACTCTTTAATTTCTACATAAAGAACAAAGTGATGCTTTATTGAAATGACCCTGTCTAATCTGACGTGCTTTGTTTTCCTAGCTCTCTTTAGACAAAAATATAAAAACATAAGTACAAAATATCCTGGACCTAGTAAAACAGTTAAGTTTTGCATATATAGTAGCTTTTTATATACAGTATAAAGGTTTTATTTATGGATAACAGCCTCTTTTCAAAAACACTTTTTTCTGTCTATGTCACTTTTAATGTTTTGTTTTGGCCAAGGTTCAATGAAGCACGTGCTTGACAGTGCAAAATACTGAGCAACATAGCTTTCTCATTTTTTTGTGTGAAAGAATCTGGTGTTTTTACAAAGAAAGTCAATCCCTTTAGAGGTCAATGCCACATCCCATCTCCTGTCACTGAAACATCCTAAGGAACTGAATGGAAATAGTTTTAAGAACATTAGAAGAATTTTCTAAAAGGATATTTGGCCTCTGATGAGTGGAAAAAAATTCACCGAAAGTCAAATATTTTCACAATCGAGAGATGAAAAGGAGTGTTTTAGTTGATGGTGGGGAGGCACACTTGTTATTTACTTCAATGTGGTAGCCATATCCACTAAAGTTGAAATTCTTATTTTAAAGCTTATTTGCTCAGACTGAAACTAAACATAAAAAGACCTCTCAGAAATGCGATGGCTTGCTCAGGTAATGCAGTTTATCATCAGTCCTTTATTTCACATACAGTGGATGGAGGAAGTAATTGGCACTAACATTTACTACATTGGACAACAACAGTGGAAACTATGATAAAGTCAAGTTTTTACAACATGGTGAATTGTGCTGACTGATAAGCAGACAACTGACACACCAAAACAGACACAGTCTCTAGGACAAGTAACAACAATATCTGTAAAAAATGCTTTCTCAGTCTTGTGGATGATATAGGTCTTGAGTAAAACAATCAGAAAAATTGGGGTGAATGGAACTTCAGAGTAAGGAGTTGTCAGATATCTCAGTTGAAATTCTGTGTATTCTAATGAAGAGCTGTTAGGATCACAGGGATAAAATTGTAAATCTGAAATATCGGAGATCATTGGAGCTGGGACTACAGATCTATGTGAGCTGCCTGACATGGGCACAGGGAAACTAGCTCCAGTCTTCTGAAAGAGCAGTACATGCTCTTAACCACTGAGCCATCGCTCCAGCCTCTAAGCAAATATTCTTGACAAGGCAGAACCCCCTATGCCCATCTCCTGCAAACTTTAAAGCAAAAATCATTTATGAGATTCTTTTCTGTTTCCTGTTAGCATGTTATGGAGAACAGAAAATGTGTCATTTTGACTTTTTTCTTTGTTCCACATTCAGAAAGAAAAATATACATATCTACTAATGTGTAAAAATATACAAAATTATCAATAGTGTGAAAATTTTATTGTTTTACCCAAAACCAACAAAAATGCAGCATTTTAAAACATGGAAAATAGAAAAGTTAAAGCTGTCATAATGCATGGACAAATAAATAGAACAGACCATGTTGAAATGTTCAATAGCATAGCTGAAATTTCTCACATTGAAATTATTCATAAACACATTAATTTCTAATGGTCATTTGTGAGTTTCAAAAATCCTACTGATTGATTTATACATTCCAGATCTCTAAAACTTAGAAAGTACTATTGTTAGGATAATTTTTTTTCTATTCTGTTTATAAAACAGAACATGGTTTTTAATATGCTATGTGATATTAAAATATATAATGGTGTTAAATTTATAAGCAAATACTTTCAGATACATTTTTCTTCCTTCTATAATATCAATAGCATAATTAAATATAAATTTATAAAAAGATATTAAAACAATCCTGTTCTGTAGTTTTTGGGGAAAAATCTTACATGGCTTTTGACCATTGTTCTTGTTATGCTTAGGTTTTATGTTTTGTTGTTTGTATATTTGTTTTTGAACACTCTTGCTTCTGGTTTCTTTCAGAAACCAGAAACCTTGAACCGGATCAATGACTTCTGGCAATAAATATTTGCATGTAAAGTTGTTGGGCAAATATATTTGTCAGGGTAATCTTGCATCAGGGTAGGACATCCAGGACAGAATCCAAGAGGGCTCCAGGTATCACAGTTGTAGCCTTCTGGTTGGGATACAGCCTTGCACCTTCTTCCCCATATCAGACTGCAGTGGTTACATGCTGGAGGTCTTCAGGTGAGGAAAACAGACTCTACTCAGCCATAGAATATTCCTTTGTCACCTGCAGCTATATCTCATTTTTAATTGGCTTATTTGGTTTTTACTTGGTATCTAGATTCCTATGTTCCTTACATGGTTTCAATATTAGTTTTCTTGGGAAGATACTTCTAAAAGTGGTATTACTAAAATGAAAGGAAAGATAACAGAGCCATACTCATCTGAGATTAGTGAAACTAGAGCAGTGGGAGGGTACTGGATGGGGGGGAATACAGAATCTCAAATGCTTAAGAAACAGAGAAATTTTCAACATCTTTAGCCATCAAGGAAATAGATAATCCAATTACTTGGAGATTTCCTCTTACACCTATCATAATGGATAAGATCAATAACACAAGTAAAATCTGCTGGTGGTGAGGATGTGTAGAAAGGGAACTCTCCTCTAGGTGGAACAAAAGAAGATTGCTGGCAAAAGTGCAAATTTGTATAACCACTACAGAAATCAATATAGTGTCTCCTCAGAGAATTATAAGTTAATCTTCCTTAAGACACAAATATACATCTCCATTCTGACACAAGGACACTTGTTAATTATGAATTTATTCATAATAGCCAGAAACTGGTAAATTATATATACCTCAACGGAAGAATGGATAAACAAAATGTGGTACATGTCTACAATGAAGTATTACTTGGTGGTTAAAAATGACATCATGAAACTTGCAAGCATAAAACAAGAAAAAAAAAAAAACCATCCTGAGTGAGGTAACCCACATGCAGAAAAACAAATATGATTTGTATTCACTTATAAGTGGATATTAGCTCTTATATAAATGGTAACCAAGCTACAGTCCATAGACCCAGAGAAGTTAGGTAAAGAAATGTGCTCTAGGGGAGGACACATAGATATCCTTAGGCAGGGGCAATAGATTTTGCGGGTGGAATATGGATAGGTGGGACAGGAGAAGGAGGAATTAGTTGTGACAGAGTGTGGCAGGGAGGGAGAGAGTGCTGGAAGAGATGGTTGTAATTGAAGATCACACGGTGGGGGCAGTAGGAAACCTAGTGCAGTGGAAACTTTCCAGAATCTATGAGTATGACCCTAGAGAGGAATCCTAGTAATAGTGGACATGGTGTCTGAACTGGCCATCTATTTTAGTTGGGCAGGATTCCCAGTGGTGGGACTGTTTTGTACTTGGTCAAATTGTTGGCTGCAAAAGTCCAATGGAGACTCCCAAATAATTCAATCTTATACTAAGACAGAGTGTTATGCTCTTTAAATTGACAGTAGAGTCCCATTGCTGAGGACAACATTCACAGGGATCATTGAGTATAGAGACTTTGAACTGATGTCTACCTGGAGTCTTCACCCCTACAGTCTAGTCTCTTTGCCATGGAAGGCACTCTGAAGTTTACTGAAAGAGAAATGTGGACACCAACCCAACCATAAAACCTTTAGCTTACAATCTGTCTTCCATGAAAGATGTTCTGTGGTGATGGTGGTATACATCTTGTGGGAGTGGCCAATCATTGACTGATTTAAATTGAGGCCCACTCCAGGAGAGTGAGCTCCTGTCTGACACTATAGGAGGTGGTTCTGATGCTAAGGTCTGGTTCCTGTCATGTCAGTAAAGAAAGCCATGGGCCAGTTGCTGGGTAGAAGGGACAGGCAGGACTTCTGGGTCCCTGGAAACAGGCAGAGGGACACAGGAAGAAAAAGGAGTTCACCACATGTTGGAGAGAGGAGAACTGAGCAACCATCCATATGAGATCTCAAAATTGAGTGGCCACATAGGACACTCCTACAGGTGGGTGGTCAGATGAGTTTATCACCGGAAGTTTAGGGCAGGTGGAAGAGACTGAGTTTAGAAATTGATAAGGGCATGCTTTTCCAGGAGGAAGACAGCTGTGCCCAGCAATTGTGTCCTAAAGCAAGTTGAAAAGAAACGAAGTGTGTGTGTGTGTGTGTGTGTGTGTGTGTGTGTGTGTGTATTTGTGTCTTTTGTCTGAGAATTCAAGGGAAGCTGGGGGTGGGAGCTGGTAGTGTGATCTCCTCCCAGAGTAAAGTTGGGTAGAGAGTAAAACTACATGCAACATGGCCCTGCTTGGATGTCCAGGAAATTGGAGACTGGAGAGCTCAGAGAACATGGGTTGAACAAAATATGACTAGTCTTTAAAAATTACCAAAAAGATCTCTAATGATATTATATTAAACTCTTAGATCAGTACCTTGTCCTATTGTCATCAAAGAGGATTCCTCCTGCAGCCGATGGGAGCGGATGCAGAGACCTGCACACAGAAATTATGTGGGGAGTCTAAATTGGAGG
The DNA here is from genome assembly GCA_019843965.1 of Rhynchomys soricoides. Classification (NCBI taxonomy): domain Eukaryota; kingdom Metazoa; phylum Chordata; class Mammalia; order Rodentia; family Muridae; genus Rhynchomys; species Rhynchomys soricoides. Next base: position 885,164 of record JADRCH010000195.1, on the reverse strand, counting down.
TCTCCTTTGGGTTCCTCCCCTTGAAGATTAGGCAATCCAGCAGAAGAGGATGCAGAAAGATTGTAGGTGTCAGAGGAGATGGAGGACACCAGGAGAATATGGCCCATTGAATCCACTAAGTAGGATGTATATGAGCTCATGGAGACTGAAGTGGCAAGCATGGGGCCTGCAGATACATCTGCACCAGGTTCCCTGTGTATATGTTGTGGCTGTTAGCTTGGTGTTTTTTGTGGGATTCCTAACAGTAGAAGTGCATGTGTCATTGACTCTTTTACATGTTCTTGGAACTCTTGCCTTGTCCAGCCCCCAAGTGATGGTTTTTGACTTATTTTATTGTATTTTGTTTTGTGTTTGTTTGTTCTTTTGGAGGCTGGCTCCTTTCTTAAGTTGGATGTGCGAAGGGGTGAGTGGACCTTGGGGCAAGGTGGAGTTAGAGGACCTGGAAGGAGTGGAGAGTGGGGAAACTGTGGTTGGGATGTATTGTATGAGAGAATAATCTATTTTCAATGAAAAATGTAAGAGTTCAAATAGCGCTGCATTTATGTGCAAAAGTGTAAACAAGAGCACATGTAGTCTCTCAAGGGTTCAATTAGTAAAGAAAACTAATCTGTGATCCCTCTTCCCAGCAGCTATCAGTTCTCAGTAGGTCTGCATATGGACAGGAGACCTCATGAGCTCCCCCTCCATTCATGCTAAGATTTTTGTATGGCTTTGTCTTGTGCAAGTCCTATGTATGCAGTCACAGCTAATGTGAGTTTATTTGTGTAACAGTACTGCTGTCATGTCAATGTATACAATTTTGCTTCTGTTACCCACCACTTGTGGATCTTACCTTCTAACCCTTTTTCTGAAATGATCCCTGAGACTTAAGGGTAAGTGTTATAAGTATCATGTAGGGCTGGTTAGTCCACAATTGTTTGTTTTTAAAACATTAACCAGTTGTGAATGTCTCCGTTAATCAAATCTACTGCAAAAAGAAGCATCTTGAATAAACACAGAGAAGTCTACTAATCTATGGGTATAATGATAAGGACTAAGAGCACAATTTATAACTATACCCACTTAGCAGAATGATAGTATTAGATTTTCCCCTAAGGCTTATGACCAACCTAGTCATGGGCTTTTCAGGGAGGTGTTCTATGTTATGAGCATGTCTCTATAACCAGCCAGAGCTTGGTTGCTTACTTCAATGCTTGTGCCAGGTCAATAGTTATTGTAACATTCAAGGTCCACAGCTGGATAAGATTCTTCAACACATATCTCACCCAGTAATATGTATATAATATCTCAGTATTATGAAGGCTAGCCAGAAGGGATGGGGATTCTAGGTCAATTGAAGTTTGATCAACTCATGTTCTATGACACAAGTATGTAGAATCTCCAGGAATAGGGTTCTGGAGGTTAACAATACAAAATGACACTAGCTTGCAGTGGAATATATAGTGCCTTACTATCAACAACTTGAAAAGAGATAACTGATACCTACCACTGCACTTTTATTTAATAACCCATGGCATCTGAGGGGGTCATTCTCTCCCCAAACGCTCTTTGTAACTCTTCTTGTATGTATATGTACATATTTTAGAAAGTTTATACATTGGGTAGAATTCTTTGATATAGACTATCTGTGTAGATTAGTCTATAAATAATTCATTTCCAAATTGCAAAGTGTTTATGTGTACTTCAGATTATAACACATCTGCCGAAGCAATGCCCTCTTGATTTCATGGAAATATTTTTCCCAGTTTCTATATGGCATGTTCAAATATCTTTAGTGTTTGCTATCCCTCCCCATACCAATTACTCTACCCAGCTATCTCATTCCTCATCTCTTTTAATGCTTCTTTTCCCATTATTCTTCTTTTCTCCTTCATCCTCTCTGAATTCCACCTTTCTTGAACTCTGCCTTCCTATGGTTCTTCACAGGGGACATCTGCTGTTACTCCAATGTATGTGCATATATCTCAAGACTCAAATATGGCATCCAATTAAGAGAGAAACCATATGACATTTGTCTTTCTGCATCTGGGTTACATCTATCAAAATGTTTCTTCTCTTTGCTCACAAATTTTGTAATCTATTTTTCTTTACAGCTGAATAATATTCCATTGTATATATGTGCCACATTTTCCTCAGCTATTAATCTGCTGATGGACATCTAAGCTGTTTCCATTGCCTGGCTATTGTGAAAAGAGCAACAGTGAACATGTACAAAGAAGTATCTATGTAGTAGGAGGTAGAATAATTTTGGAATACGGACACTAATTGTATGGCTGTATCATATATTAGGAATAATTTTAGTGTTGTTAGAGAAGTCCACACTGAATATCCATAGAAGTGGAATCCCACCAGCAGGGAATATAATTTCTCTTTGTCTTATATCCACATAACCATTTGTTTCCATTTTAAAAAATCTTAGCCATCTGACTCAAGTAAGATAAAATCTCATGGAAGATTTAATTTCATCATTCTAACTACTAAAGATGCTGAACATTTTTAAAAAAATATATTTCTTAGCTATTTGAAAATCTTCTTTTGAAAGGCCCTTGTCTAATTCCATGTCCCATTTTTTCATGAGGTTGCTTTTCTTGTTGTTTACTATTGTAGTTCTTTGTATATTGTAGAGATAAAATCTGTCAGAAGTATACCAGGTAAAGGTTTTTTTATTCTTTTCTCTCATTATGTAGTCTGCTTCTTCAATCAAATTATGGTAGGTTTTGCTGGACAGACACTTTTGAGTTTCTTAAGGTCCCATTTCTCACTTGTGGGCCTTCATGACTATGCTGCTAGAGTTCTATTCAGAAAGTCCTTTCTTGTGCCTGCCAGCGAAGCACATTTCTCCTTTAATCATTTCAGTGTATCAGAGCTTATGTAAGATCCTTAAGCACTCTATTTGTAGTTGAGTTTTGTGCAGGGCGAGATATAAGAATCTGCTAACATTCCTTTACATGTAACTATCTAGTTTGACCAACACTGTTGAGATGTACACACCTCCTCTCCCCCCACCCTCCAGTTTATAATTTTGGCCTTAGTAAAAATGAAAGGAAAAAATTCATGTGCCTATAGGAATATAGGTTTATATGTGGGTCCTCACTTCTTATCCATTGATCTGTTTTGATGCCAATTCCATTCTGGTTTTGTTACTATAGATCTTTTGTATAACTTGCAATCAGGAGTGGTTATACCTTCAGATCTCTTTTTGATTGTTTAAGATTATTTTGGCTATCATGGGCCTTTTTGTATGAGTGTTGGGATTTTTTTAAATTTCTTTGAACTATTACACTAGAAATTGGAAGGCAATTATACTGAAATTGAAGATGGTATTTAGAAGCATGGCTATTCACTTTAATAATAATGCCAGTCTCTGAGCAGGGAAGTCTGTCCATCTTACATTATTTTCTTCAACTTTTTATGGTTTTAATGAGTACACACTAAAATATCTCACAAAACATATGTAGTTTTTAGGCAAAATATTGTATAGTATTTTTTCAAAACATTGGTCTTCATATTTCATCTAAACTATCATTAGAGTATTGAAGATAAAGAGATGCAAGAAACTTATGTTTCCTCTTGTTTAGGCAAAAAAAAAGAAAGAAAGAAATGGGTATAATCACCCAAAAGCATTTTACATATTTTTATATCTGTACCCTATAATATGTTGAATAAAATATAAGTCATTGGTTATTATTTATTAAAGTATCCAAGTAACGTAATTGTCCTTTTGTTGTAACAAGCATATTCATAAAACCTTCTTTACTGGCATACAAACAAATTCTACCATATGTAGAGAAATTTAAGAAGAGATATTTAGTTCCTTTAAAGTATTTTATGCATCAATGTCAGATTAAAAGCATTAAACTTTTTTTCCTAAGGTATACTCTGAAACTGTATATAAAATATTCTTAGAAAAATCTGTAAGTTCTTCTTTATAAAAGCACGAAGCAGTTATTCATGCATGACAATTGCAATCTGCAAAAGATTTGGTGAGTATATTTTTTGCTATGGGTTCTTTTTCACTTTCTGTCTCCATAGTCCCTCCATTAATACAACCAAACAAACAAATAAACAAATCCATCAGATACATAAACTGTTACTATTGAGAAATTCCAGGCAGAAACAGAGCCCAGTGTTCTTGTTAATTGGATCCTCTTTGTTGCCTGGACGCTCTTATCTTCAGAGCATTCCATCAGAGCATGTAAACGCATGAAGTGACCAGCCAATTAGTCTCTGTTCTCAAGAGGACTGGCTTCAACCAAGCCTATGATAAAAGCCCTCTATTAACTTAATTCTATCTCCAATTTGTGTACATGACCCAAATCTCCTCAAAGTAAATTGTGCTTTGTGTTGCAAGCCATGAGAGAACTAGGGCGAGAAGGACAGCAGAGGCCCCTGGCTAGTGGAACTGAGAAGGGCTTATGCTCCACACCTGCCCAAATGGTGCCCTGCTTAATCAACTGTGTCTCCATGGGGCACTGGAAAGAAGGCTGGAGATCACCAAGAGCTGTTTACACAACTGGAACCATTCCATCTCAACTCAACTGAAGCAAACAGCAGTGAAAGGGTTCTCTCCTCCAAGCATCCAACCAAAACAATATGAAGTGGACATCTTGAAATGTAAATCACCAGGAACATTAAGGCATCAAGGAGAGAAGAGGTTTTTTTTTTCTTTCTTGTAGTTCAATTAATCAGTTGTTACTAGATTTATCTCTAGTGTTTGCCGTGACATGCAGTGCTTTCTCTGACTATTTTAGAGGAAGATAGATGACTGCATGCTGGCATGATATCCAGAAGAAAGTAAAAATCTCACGTGTAAATTATAACAAAGTCAAGTCTTTTCTCATTACATTCTTGTTGAGTGCATTCTTTATCATCTTGGAGCCTTCTCTAACCTTAGATGTTCAAGCTGTCCAACACACAAAATGCTTAAGCATGATTTCTTGAAAGCACTAAATTCTCAATCTGACAAGATAATGATTGGAATACAAACTAAAATGTTAATATGACAATAGTTTTCCAGTTTTACTTCTAAATCTTAATTTCTATAATATTTTTTCATTTTGTTCTTTACAAATGTTAGTTTACATATAGTAACTTTTGCTGATAATATTTTTTTAAAACTGAGACATGAATAACTGATGGGTTTAGGGTAAATGGTGTATGTTGAAGAAAATATTCTTATGTACAGAAAACAAAGGCAACAGTATTCTCTTCAAAACTCTGTGTTCACTGAAGTACCTTCAAATTGGAATTTATGATTAAATTTTCTGGGTCTGGAACAGTGCTGTTTTACATATTTAAATCTTAAAACATTAAATATTTAATAATTTAATACTAAAACTGTGAAATAACAGTATTAATGATATTCAGTCCTTTACCATTTTTCTGGTGGAGACAAATCCAATACAAATCAGCATCGATAATTTATCCAAGATTGTTCCATCTGAATATTTTGGAATTCATTAATGATTCTCTGAACTACAAGTCTATGTTGTAAATTCTAGAAAAGAGTAGATCTGTGTTTTAACTTGCAGAATAAATGTACCTAAGATGCAAAAGTAAAATTCCAGGAATCATCATAAACAAGGTAGGCTGATAAAAAGAAATTATGAAAATACCAAGCAGCTGATAAATGTGAACTGAAAATATAACGTCTTCTTGTTCAGAAAAGGGGAATTCCTTCCCAAGACCAACATTTTTCAAAGTCCTTATTTTAAAATATTGGGCTGATTAAAAGCATTTAAGACAAGATCTATTACTCTCATATTTTAAGTTTTTGTTGGAAAGGAAGTTATTATATTTACTATCCCAATCACTCCCAGATCAACCATGCCTTCCACCTCACCCAATGTTTAGACATTATTCTTTAAAAAACAAAGGAGTCTAAGTTGTGCTGCCTTTATACTTTTGACATATGGCCATCCACTGGAGTATGGTCATCCTATCAGGGGTCACACCATAAAATAAACAAGGACTTTTTTTCTCTGAGTGTCCATCAATTACCATAATTGTCAGTAGCTCCTCCACTAGCAGAGGGATTTCATGTTATCCCCTTCCCCTTGTTGGGATTCTGCCATCTGACCCAGTCTTGCATAGGTTTTGTACACAGTGTCACATGTGCTATGAGTTCATTTGTGTAACTGTCCTGTTATGTCTAGAAAACACCATTCTGATGTAGTCATCCAGTGTCTCTAGCTGCTACAATCTTCCCACCTCATTTTTCAGGATAATCCCTAAGAATTGAGAGAAGTATGATAGAGATATCCCACTTAGGATTTAACACTCTACATTCACTTGTCCTCTGTACATTAACCAGTTGTGGGGCTTGGTTCTAATCACCATATTCCAAAGAGAAGTGTTTCTGATGAGGCTTGAGACATGTACTAAACTATGGATATAAGAATAAGTCATTAGAAGTTAGTCAAGTACTATGTCCATTTAGCAGAGTAGGTCCTCCCCTAGGGTCTATTTTTAAACCAGTTATTGGCCCTGATAATGGTACCAGGTATGAGTTCCATCTTATAGAGTAGGCTTTAAAGTACAATCATAAACTGGTCATTCTAATAGCATTGCTGCTACTATTGTAGGAATGGATATATCTTCTTTAAATTATTTTTATTAGATTTATTCATCTTATTTTATGTGTGACTGCACACATGTATATTTGAACACTATGTTCATGTTCACTACCACCAGAGGCTAGAAGAGATTATTGGATCTCCTAGAACTAGAATTACAAACTGTTGTGAGTGACCTGAGTGCTAGAAACCAAACCTGTGTCCATTCCAAGAGGAACAAGTACACTCAACTACTCAGCCATCTCTCTGGGCCCATATGGCACATCCCAACAGGTCAGTCAGTGTAACTCAAAGGATTCACATCTGGGTAGGTATGATCCTTCTTCTCTTTTGGTTGCAAGTGCAGCATGTTTTAACCCTTTAATGTAGAAATTTTCCGATTGTATGAAATACATTAATTGCAATTTGGTGCTTGTAACCTGGATGTGTAGGTAATTCAGACTCAAAGATAATAAAAATACTAACTCTGGACATAGGCCTAGAAAATGTAGCAATCAATCTCTGTCAAAATTAGCTAAATTATTCCAAATTCAGTTATCAGTATAAGAAACTGGAGATGAAATTTATTTACAAGACTACTGACATACTAGTTTCTTGTCTTTGGTTAATTAGCAACAGTTATGATGTATTGATTCTTAAAATATTATAGCAATGCTTTTGTGGTATTTTAAAGAGGACAATGTATAAAAAGCACCAGAAAGATTATTTATGTTGATGAAGGCAAAAGTACAGTGTGAAACAATGAAATATGTTGCAGTGATTATCAGACAAATGGCTAAAATGATTACATGAATGGTATTTCACCAGTGAAGCACACAAGCAAATCACGTCAGCCATGATCTGATTTACAGGTGCTCCCGCTGGGGACCTCCAACAAGCAGAAAACACCGAAATTATCCAAAAACTATAAATCGCTGAGGTTTCTTTCATTTGTGTATCTTAATCTTTATGCTCATTAGATTAGATTAAGTTAAGCATGTCAGGAATACACACTAGGTTTTTAAACATGCACAAAGGTTATCTGTAATACCCTTGCCATGTTGAGAAGAACCATGCACACTGAACACGCAGAAAGGGGATTTCCCCCTGACTGTATTAAACTTTTCACCTGAGCATCGATTACATTTTGTCTTATTACTTTATATATAAACACAATTTCATCAGGATTCTTTTTCAATGACTAAATGACTAAGATTTATTCTTTTGTGTTTAAATTACTTATTCTGAAAAGTATGCTTTTTATTCCCTTTTAAGCACAAAAGTAACCCTGTTAGGAGACAATATAAAAAGAGATATTAAGAAATTTTAGTATAGCACAGATTGCTGCCAAATTGTCAGTTGTTTCTGAGTGAATATTAAAATCAAGAATCATTCTTATCCTTGTTGGCTAGGCATTTTAAATGACAGATTATATACAGTTATCCAGTTAATATTAGCATAAGACTTCACTGCTGTCATAAATAATAAACCTAGCATTAATTCCTCTGGAATGTAATGTGTGGATGACTAGTGGGCCAGCTACTCGTCTTGATCAGTTGTAAAGCCAAAGTTAGTCCACAGGGACTGCTGAAAGCATTGCTAATTCTTCGTGCCTTAAGTATGTAATCATATCCTAGAGACTTGAGTTACATTCTGATAACAAAGTGCCTCCCGTCCAGAAGGCAAAACTTACTATCCATGGAAGACAGGAGTTAAAAGGTCTACTCATAAATTTCACATGGACATGCATGACAACACTTCCATTGATGGGTGTCATATGTTATCAGCGTCACTGGTGTCCTGATCCAAAGACAACTCCTGGCATTATACTACAGAGGCTTTTTACCTCTTAGACTTATGATTTCACATTTGAAGCAATTCTGTTATCATTCAAAATGATAAATACAGATTACATAAAATTAATTTTCATGTAAAATAACCAAGGAAACACCCATAATGTCACGATCTTATAAAAAAGACTTCTAAAATTAGCAGAAAATTTTAAGCAAATATGTCGTTGTGCACAGTTTAAAACTCTGATGTTTCATAACATTAAGTGATAGACACATGGGTTTAGAAATTGTTTCTGGTTCCTATTTGAAAATGCAATTGTGCAATAATTCTTTTCATATAATTGTCATAGAAATTAAACAAAATCATGACCCTAGCTTTTATTAGTAAATTAAAGGGGAAATCTAAGTCTGTTATCAGGATAAATAATACACAAAAAATGTGCTATTATGCTTTGGCCATAGATAATTTTATAATTGTCACAGTTCATTGTTTGATTTCAAAATTCATATTAAAGTACTTGCCATAAATATCAGCCTATTATAGTATAAATTATATTAAAAGCAAATTAGTATATTTTTTATTAGTGTCCATTACCTTGTAAGTATATTTAAACTATATTTAATACTTGGAGAAACAAAACAATATAGCTCTTAAGAGTTTCAGAATGGTTTTTATATTTAAGGAAATAAATTGTTCTATTATTAATGTTCTTTTATTAGGACATGGATTTCAGAGATTTTATATTTTATGTTCAGAATGAAGAAGACTATATAAATTAGGTACTAAAAATACAGGAATTATAGTTATTAATCTCATGATTACTTTGGAAAGATCCCATTGTTATTCTTTACCTTAGTTTTTATGTGAATACAATGTAAAATGTGTTAATAATTTAAGGCAGTGATTTAGGGTGTTCATTTGTGATTTATTGTGCTATTTTTCTATATTGACCTGTTTACTATAGCCAACAAAATACAAAATCAGTGAGGGAAGTATCAAGCCTGCTGTGGTAGTACATTTCTGTATTGCCATGAGGCTGAGAACAGCATGAACTACATAGAAAGAGTCTGTCTGAAAATATAACATTTTCAACTTGAACCAGTGTGCTGGATAAATACATTAACAATCTTGAGAATGAAGACTATGTGAAAACTTTAACCCATAAAAGGCAGTTGGAGAGTGGTAATGAGGTGCCTGAATCTGATTCCATGTATACACTTACAATATTTAAAAAAAAATAAAAGGTTGACTAACACATACAATTAGTGCCAGATCTACAAGCTTGAAATGAAGATTTCTTTAATTTTGAGAAGGAAAAAAGTATGGAGATTTGGAGATTTAAGTAGGCTCTTGAGTAGGGACTAAAACTCCACATCTAGGCCATCAATGGTATTTCTTTCTTCTGTATGTGTATATTTGCATGTTTATGTGCATTGTATGTATGTGTGTCTGTGTAGTGTGTTGTGTGTGTGTGTGCGATGTGTATGTGGAAGGGGAAGGGTGGCATGTGTGGTCAGAGGACAATCTCAGATGTTTTTTCTTAAGTGTAGAGACAGCATTTCTCACTGGCTTAACACTGGCCAAGTAGGTTAGACTGGCTGGCCAGAAAGCCCCAGGGATTTACATATCTCTGTCTTCCTAGCACTAGGATTACAAGTGCATTCTTTGATGTCTGGTCTTTGTTACATGGGCTTTCGGTGTGGGACTGAGGTCCTCAAGTTTACACAATGAGTATGTCAGCTCTTTTTTCTGCTGGCAGTCATTACCTATCTCTATTCTGATCTCATCAGCGATATAAGGTTTACTTTCTATTCCCTGCTTCGCTCCCAGCTCAATGACAAAAGAGTTCTGTAATAAAGCTAGCAGGACAAAGTTGGATCCCTGGGTGCACCCCACCTTTAGTGTAGCCAACAAGCAAATTCTTAACCCCAGCCTCCCCTCTTCTCATTTTCAAACACAGACCCTTTCATTTTCCACTATGCTGCTATCTTAATGCTTCTGCTTTGAGGAAATAATTCAGTTTTGCTTCAAGTTGGTTTTCTACCTAAGGGAAGATGAAAGTCCTTTAACATTCTGTGTACTAAGCCAAACAACATGTGTGAACTTTTATACTTATTTTTTTTCTTTCTTTCCTTAGAAGGCGTATAAGAAGATCAAGGAGGAGGGGTCATTGAAAACAGAACAATAGACTCCTGCAGATGAGCTCTTTTTCTTACATAGGAACTAGTATGTGCCCAGAGAGTGCACCACAATCCCTTTCATTTGCTTCAAATATCAAAGTGTGTGAAATGAAAGCCTCTCTGGATTCCTTGATTGGGTGAGGGTTGAGGTACAATTTTTCAGATGAATACTGAGTGTCAGAAGAAAAGTTTCTCTATGGTTCACCTCCTGGAAGACAATGTAATGTCCCCTATGTTGCACAACTGGGAAGACATAAACATGAACCCATTAGAGTAAAACAGTTCCTCGTATTCTCTCTATACCTATGCAGATCACATCAACCAGGTACAATGGATGACTGCACTTCTCCCTCTTTAAATACACAAAGCCTATTCTCCTGTCCTAAACATTGGCTACATACAGCTTAAACTGTCTTTTAGGCTTGCTGGCATGGTGTTCCATGAGAAAATGGGAGGCTTTATTAATATTTTTAGTAAGCCTTTGTAGTTTCCATGGTTTAGTAAGGAAGCTGATAAGAATTAGCTCCATACTCTATATAACAGATTTATATATTTTGATTTTGCTAATTATCCCTGAGTTTTTAAGGGTAAATGATAAGAAGATCTGTGTCAGGAATGTGGTTAGAAGATCACTAAAGCCTCATCATCAGCTGAACAGTGTGTTATCACAGCATAGACTTACAGAGCATTCACCCATCTGTAGGTTTGTGCTATGACAGTTGTAAATCCCTGACCTCAAAATCTCAAGAACCCAAATGTCCTATGCATTTGTGAATTGTCTACTTAAAATATAGTTTTCATGTACTTTGATAATTATCTAAGACAAAATATTGGTCATGAGGAAAAATGTGATTTTCATTAATTCATCCATTCATTCATTCATTTTAAAAAACTACAGCAGCTTATGTTAGGAGGTTAACTTAGAGAAATAAAGAATAACAAGACACTTTAATGAATTAATAATATGTATTCACAAATGTTGGCATTGGTTTGCAACCCCTGGAACTTTTATGCACTCTAAAAGCTACTGACATTTTAACCATATGGTAACAGTTGGAATTAGAATGCAGAAATGGACTTTTTGTGTGTATGTTCACCTCATCTTTTAGGATAGGGATCTGTCAGGAAGAAGCCTTTCTGGATGAATCTGATGACTTGTGCTCCAAGATTATTTTTAAATAGAAAGCAAAAGGAATGGGGAACTTTCTTCTGAAACAGGGGTGTTTTCTCTTAATATTGTGTTACATGCCAACAGGTTCTCTGGAGCCTAAAGACTGCACAGCTGTGTGCATTTGTGTTCAAGATTAGGTTTATTGCCTTTCACTGGCCTCTTCTTTTATAGCAACACTTCTTCAGCTGTCTGCTCTCCCATCTCACTTTCACTTTTAAACTCTGAAACACGTGGAAGGTAATTAACCGCTGGAATGTCCTCAGCATGGGGTTAATAAGCCCAGAGCAATTCATGTGTCCTGCTGGGTGCTGTCATTCACAAAATTTGTCAAGAGTTGAAATTAGACATGGTATACAATGTTAACATTAACAAACATAATGTTATGTTTGAAAGTATTCCGAGGAAAAGCAAGGAATAATGGGCCCAGATTGGGTTAATATAGAAAAAAATGCATGTTTGTGGGCTAATCATTTCGAACCCAGATTATTTTTTGTGAAAAACTAATCTTTTCCTCACCCTTTATCTCTCTCTCCTCAGCTCTTTTGAAATCCATGCACATAACAGAAGTACTTATCTTAAATTTACAATGTATTCCTTCATATTTGATTAAGTTGAATTAATATTTTTACTTTCTAACTTACATATCTTCCATTAAAAATCAGCATTTTAATTTGTTGTAGGCTTCTCAATAATAAAAGGGTGTATCTGTTGGCTTTTACCCTTTTAATATTAACTTAGCCACTTTGACGTTGCCGCTGGGTGTTCTTTCTCCATGGTGTCATCTCCTATAAATAATCAAAATCTAATTAACCCTTCATTCTCAAATAAACAAAATTGACATTTATCTTACATAGAAATTGTTTATTAACAGTCATAACACACAGGCAGGAGAACTTTACCTTGTCTTATTGTATCTTGTTTTGTTATGTTTGGTTGTTGTCCCTTGGAGACCTCCTGTTATCTGAAGGGAAATGGAGGAGGGTTGGATCTGTGAGAGACACCAGGGCATGTGCAAGGAGTGGAGGAAGGGAAAACTGTGGTCAGGATGTATTGTAAGAGAGAAAAGTCTATTTACAATAAAATATAAATTATTTTGTATTAATATGTTCCACTTCCAAATTATACTTTTCTATTACATGTATTTATTCATATAATTACAGGTATTACATATTTAAGTTGAAAGGCTTTTTTTTTTTTTAATGGAAGATCAAGAAATCCTCTGTCTGGAATTCACAGGAGATGGGAGCTATCATGTTTTCACCCATAAGACCTTATACTTTTCACTTAGGTGTTACTGACGTTTTAGTGCAAATGAATGATGTTGGAGCTTGGTTATGTTCCAAAATCAACCCCAAACTGATAGTTCCAGCTTTGGATCATGGTTATCATCGTGAATGCTGACTGCCTTATTGTAGTAAGAGATGCTTAAATACTTTAAGACTGAGCTTTGAGTTTATTTTCTCTTTTGTTCTGTACTCTTGCTTATCATTATTTCATAATGAACACATTTATTTGGAAAAATAAAATAAAGGCACATGAATGAATTTCCAGTGTTATTAAACCATTACTGTATTCCAAGCATGAAAATATTGTCTATTAAAAATGGAAAATATTGCATTAAATTTCAAAGAACTTTAAGTTTTGTAAATTTGCATTGTGATTGTATATATACTATGAGTTGACCTTTATTCATTTCAAAAATGTTCACTGGAGATTTTAACTTTGCATCCCTTAAATGTGACTGTATTTAGAAGTAGGGTCATTAACTAGGTATCAAGTTAAGATGATCATTCATCTTGTTACAATAAGTTTATGGAAGGAAGATATGGGTGGAGTGAGGACAATTAGAAGACAGACAACTGGGAACTAGAGAAGGCTCTAGAGGTCTTTTCTCATAGTCTTCTGGAATAATGGGCTCTACTTTCATCTGGATCTCAGATTTCTAGGCTCTATATCTATGAAAATGTAAATTTCTGTTGTTTAACTAGAATGTAGGATTTGGTTATGATAGCTAAAAACACCGATAAGATATCAAAGTATAAATGTATTTAATCTGTATACATGGAGGTGCATATGTGTGTGCATATATATGTGATAAAGGGGATGGACATGTTCCTGGATGAGTATAAGAGTGTACATGTCACAGCTTGTGTGTGATGGTCAGAGGATGGTCTTCTTGAGTGTCAGCATTTACTTTCATCCTGTTCGAAGCAGGCTCCTTTTGGTATCCACTGTCTTCACCAAACCAGGCCCTGTGCAGCTCCCATGGGTTTTCCTGTGTCAGCCTTTTAACTTCCCCTAGGAATACTGGTATTGCAGACATTTGTCAAGAAGACTGGCTTTTTATGTGAGCACTGGAGATTCAAATGCACGTCCTTGTCGCTTGCATGGGAAGCTCTTTTCCCACTGAGCTACTTCCAAAGCCTGAACTAGCAATTTCTGGGAAGAGGTGAGAGGACTGGCTGTTTAAGAGTGGGACTGGAAGGATGGACGGGGGCTTCAATCAAGATGTAAAGTGAATAAATAAATAAATAAATAAATAAATAAATAAATAAATGGGGAAAATAAAATAAAACATAATTTGTAAATGAACTTAATAAGAAAACATTAGCTTAAATATTTCTGAAGTTCTAGGATAAGTTCATTAGTAAAATTTCAAGAACAACTGTGATTTTAAGAATTAATAAGCAAAAATATCTAAAACTCTACTTTCAAGGAAAAGTTCAAAATAAAATATGGTGAGTATATTTGAAAGATACTTGGTTAAAACAAAATTATCTTAACTGACATTTTATCCAATTTACATTAACTATTTTTTTAATTTTAGTTTTATTTTTTTTTACTGGAATTAAGCTTTTTTCATGTAATATATTCTCATCACAATTTCCCCTCCCTTGAAAACATTTGAAATGTAAATAAAGTAAATATCCAAAAAAAATTCCCTTCTACCTACTCCTCCCAGTTTCTCCCCACATCCCCTTATATCTGGATCCCCACCCTTTCTGTCTCCTTACAAAACAGATACCTAAGGAATAATAAAATAAATAAAAAATACCCATATTGTAAAGTGATAGATCAAACAGCAGAAGAAAGTGAGCTAAAGAAAAAATTCCAAAAAAAACCATATATAGATATAAGACACAAAAATTACCGTGCCCAGAAATACCAACTATAAAGACACAAAACCAGAAGTGGGAATAGAATATATAGTTGTTGACGGACAAGTAGTTGGGTGAAACAGGAGGATCAAATGTGAAGCAGGAGGGAAGATGGGCCCAAGGGAATGAATAGAAAGAGGTACAGCTGAAACTAAAAGTCATTTGACTGGTAGTATGGAAAGACAATACAGGAGAAACATTCTAAAAATGATATACACATATGAAGGTGAGAAAAATGAAATTACCAAATAATTGGAGAAACAGAGTACCAAGAGGCCATCCCTTGCCAGCAGATGAAGTTTTTAGTACAGGCAATTGTGTACGTATAATAGAAATTGTAGACCAAAGCGGTCCCATGTGAACCTCATATTACCCAGGCTATTGTCAAGGCTATAACTGGTTGGTATCTACAAACTGATGGTAATGCCCTATTGCTGAAAACAACCTACACAATTAATTGAACAAGGAGAAGTTGATCTTGTACCTATCTAAAACCTTTAACCTTACTACTTTCCATAGTATTAGAAGGTGCTCAGCACACTGCCAAAGGAGAAAGGTAAACACCAATCCACTCAAAGATGTCATTCTCCTATGGGAAACTGCTCTCAAGACATGCTGGTGCAATAGTGGCATAGAGTTCTGGGAGTAAGTAGCCAATATCATATTTGATTGAAGTTCCACACCATGAGATGGAATCCATCTTGGATGCTGCTTCTGTGGCCAAGAACCTGAGACTAGATAGCTCATGCACCTTGAGAGATCCAAATGTTAAGGTTCTGCTAAATGACCATAGCAATAAAATGGTAACATTCTGATCTACTTAAAGATCATCCCCTTGCTCAGCCATCATCAAAGAAGCTTTCTCCTGCAGGAGATGTGAGAACAAAGGTTTGTGAGAACAAACCCATGGCTAGAAAGTATGAATCAAGTGAGATACCTTGGAATACTCAGCCATAAATGTCTGCCTCAGAGATCAGGAAACTCTGAAAAGGCAGGCAGAAAGAGCATAAAAGCCAGAACCGAAGGAGGACACCAAGGAAACAAATCTGTCTAGACAAAACTGGGCTAATAAACAAATTTAGAGAGACTGAAGCAGCCTGCACTGTGTCTACACCCAGAAGGAACCCTAGAGCTGAAAAGAGAAATGGAATGTACCTCAAATCCAAACAGAAAATGATTGTTATCACCACAGTAGCCATGCTGTTATGCTACTATTGCACAAGTTAGCACATTTAGCATGGCAGGTTGGTTTCATAGTTCCTATGAGTCAACACTGGGTAAGATCATTGATACTATTTAGAAGTTGCTTGATTTTATGTCCATTCGCTTAAGTATTAGTAGTTTTACCCTCTGGATCTAACAGTTTACCATCTCTGGGTTCTTAGGGAGATTTCTATTTTTCCCCCTATGCAATAGACTTTAAATTTAATCAGAAATCACTTAGTAGACTCCAAAACATTCATTTGCCATTTTCCTTGTTTGCCCATTATAAACATTTTAAATATTGGTTATTTAAAAATTTTCTTAGAAATCTTACTCGATGTACTGTTTAAGAAATTGACACAGCAACAACAACAAAAAGAATTCACAAGTGATGGGATGATAACTTAGCCGTTAAAACCATTCGTGGCTCTTGCAGAATATTGGGATTCAGTTCTCAGTATCCACACACAGTTCACAACCACCCATACATCCAGTTCCAGGGTATCAGATGCCCTCTTTTAACCTGAGAGGGGACCAGGGCTACATAATCACATATATATATGCACAGATACAAATCATATACATAAAATAAAAGAATGAATGTAAAGACTTGGGGGAAAGAAGCTCTTTAAGACTAGTATCACTTATGTATTGCAATTCTCAGAGATTTAAACTCTATGAAGTTAGTCCATAGTCACACTAGTTTTTAATGATGAATAAACTAATGCTCTCTAAAGATGAACTCCACAGACTTACATAAAAATATAGTAGCACATATGTCAAAGTAAACACAGTTTATTTTAAATGAGGGATGAATTGCAACATGCCTAACATGAAGTTCACTTGCTGTACATGTACAGTTCAGGAGTTTAGGGTATTTGTAGATTTTTGCAAGAATCATCACATTTTGGAACCCTGTTTTCCAAACAAGTAGGTCCTCCACACTCTGCCCTCTCCTTTATAGTTCATCTTGTGCCTGTACTGAAGCCAAGACTATAGCCAGCGTGTTTTCACCTCTCAGCACTCCCCTTCCCTTTATATTTTATGTAAGTAGAATAATGCAGTGTATAAAGTTTTGAATTCAGCTTCTTGTGGTTGGTACATTTCTAAGATAATCCTGTTAAAATTCATGCTTTCCTTTTGTAACAGTATCTCACTGTTGAGCAAAGCACTATTGGCTTATCCATGTATCTGCTGATGGAGATGTGGATTGTTTCCATGGCTTGGATATTATGAACAATGCTATTATAAGCATTCAAACACACATCTGTGCGAACATGTTCTGATTTATTTTGATAAAGAGCTTATGGAGTTATGCTTATTCAGTATTTTGGGTTTAATTTTTAAAGATACTTTTAAACTGTTTCTGGAAGTGGCTGAACGATTTTATGTCCTCTAAGCAATGGGTGGAATTCTAATGTCTCTGGTTCTAACCATTCCCACAATTATTATAAGTTATATAGTTCTATATAAGTATGTGCATATGATTCTGACTTTAATTATACATTAAATATAATTATAAATGAATATAATTATGTTGTATATTAAATATGTAATATGCTATATGTGAAGATTTTGTGTGTGTGTGTGTGTGTGTGTGTGTGTGGACACAGGCATGCACACGCACACTGTTGACATGACTAATTGCATGCATTTTATTTAGGTTACTTCCTCGCTTTATGAAAATGAAACTATTAACTTAATATTCAGTGAAATAGCCTCAATTTTTCAGATAATTTGTCCTACTCAGTAGAATGTTGTCACATCTTAAAGATATCCTCTGAAGCAGAAATGTCACTTCTAGTCCTGAAATGAGACAGTATGTCTACAGTCCTTGTTGCTTTTCAGATTGTTTTGGTTATTTTGGTACTTTCCTATTTCCAACTGATCTGTGAGATCTTTTGATTTCTCATCAGTTTTCTTTCACTGCTTAGCTTTCAGGTGAGGACATCAGAATAAATTACATTCATGGCTTTCAATGTTGCATTTGGTTGGTTGTTCATTTTCTTCTGCTGTTAAGTACATAAAGAAAATAATGTATCCAGGTCATCTTAATTCTTTCATTTCTTTTGTTATAAAATAATCTGGATTTGATGAGAATTGTTATTGATTCGTTAGTGTTCTGGATTCCTATAATTCTTTATATATCACTTTTCTAATGTACTCATGTTGACCTTTTTGACTGCCAAATACAAGATCTAGGGCAGAGTCAGCGGACAACTTTGTAAGGCTGATTCTTTCTTTTAGCCTCTCTCTAGGTTTCAGGAATTGAACTCAGATTATCAGACTTGGAGGCAAACATTTTCCCCGCAAATGCTTCCTGCCAGCCCCTTGGCATTCTAACTTTCTTCCTCACACCCACCTCTCTTTCTTTGTAACAAACACAACACATTCTTAATTCTTTATATGACTCATGTTTTTTCCTGGAAAACTTGGCATTTTGACCAACAAATTCTGATTAACTTATCTTAAGGTAGTAAATCTATTTCTGGTGTGGTGTACAGTCACAGATGCCTCTATTGAGTTATTTTTTTATTTTAAAATCTGGATCTCCAAAATGTTTTCCTCTGTCTGCAAAGTTCAGTTGTTGGCTGATTATTAGAAAACACTGCACTCAAGCATCTGGAGACAATAAGGCTTCTTTATGCCACTGACTAGACTCTGCATGAATAAAAGAGTATGTTCAAGGCAGATTCTGTGTTTTGGCCCAGGCTGCTCCAATAGAATAATCCATGGCTTCCCTGCACGTATGTATAGCCTCAACGTGGACCAAGAACATTTAACTGGCTTGAGTTCTTAGGACTCTGCTTTGTATGTATGTGTTCTGGCAAGAATTTGACTGGTCAGTCATAACCAATATATTATCAAGTCTACTGATAGTACTATCAAGTATGCTTACAGCTCAATATTCTGATATGAGTTGGTTCCCATTTACCACAAAGACAAAGCAACTGGTTCTCACAGCCCCTTCCTTATATCACAGCCCTGGTCTTTCACCACCCTGATGCACAGTTCAGTGACTGTAAAAGTTGTAACACAAGAAACAACGAGCCTAAAAGGTTCTTGCTGTTCTTAACTCATCTTAGAAGTTTTTCAGGCAAAACTACTTCATAGTGTCAAATTCAATTCCTAGAAAATAGAAATGGTTGTTTTCATCCTTTATGCCCTGCAATTTTTAAGGAGGGAAATTGCTAATCTCCTTATTTTGGCATATCTTGGAAACTCTTACATGGAAGTTTAAGGTAGTTTATCCACTTCTGATTTGTTCATTCAAGTGTGAAATCATTAATATTTTAATCAAAGTAAAGAACTGTTTCCCTAGCTATCATTTAATTATGCTTTCTGGCAGCTTTAAGGTATAGATAGCATTTTCCTGAACATATTCTCTACTTGATCAAGACTATTGTGATATTAGTGTGTTTATCTCAGTTTCTCAAATCCAAATTCCTATTGTGATCACCTGTTGGCACCTACACTATTGATTCATCTGAGCTCTCTTTTCCCTGGCGCTACATATTTTTACCAAGGTCTGGAGGAGAATACTGTACATGATGAATGAAAAAGAGACTAGTAAAGAAGTACTCTTCAAATAAGGCAGCAGAAAATTAGGTGCAGTAGAGGCATGATAACTCATGAATCATGAAGCTAAATTTGAAAAGTATCTAGATCTCTCTCTCTAGCCTCCTAAATTCTAATTCCTGTATTTTAAAATGAGGACAGGCAAATTAAAAGTCATGAGGATTTCTTTTGCAAGGAGAGATCTTATTCAGGAGACTGAGGAACAGCACTGCCTCTCTAGCCCAACAGAAGAATGAAGGTAAACCCAGGTGACATAAAGCAATTATGAAGGTGAGTGAAGATGACATGTATGAAATATTAACAGCCTTTTGGAAGAAATAGAAAAGAATTATATATAACCAGATTATAAAAATTCCCATTAGACATTTTCTACTTTGTAGGAAAGTTCTAATATTTTATATATTCTTTCAATTAAAGATTTAACTCCCAGCTCTACTCCAAAGATCCCAATACATCACTGCTTTCAGGTTGAAAGAATTCTTTTATTTTGTCTCCTGGCATTTTTCCTTTGAATATCTTGGCTTTAGAAAATTTGGAATTTCTAATCGAAATTGTAGACAAAATCTACAACAGATGGGAAGAGACTATAAAATTCATGAAAGACAGAACATCTCTTCATGACTCCAGACATGTTGTGTGCCACATACCCTGTCTGCAAAAGCTCCCTCTATTTTGCTTCCCATTTGAAACCTAAAAGAGGAAAGACAGTGTCAATTTCTGCTATAGCCATGGTAAAATCAACATGGGGTGTGCATGTATGTGTGTATGTGTGTGTTTGTGGGTGTGGGTGTGGGTGTTAAGCTCTAAGTTAAATACAAAGCAAGTTGAATGTAATCACTTGTAGAAACATTTACAAGATGAACAAAAAGCTTTCATACAACTTGGACCATAATTAAAACAGGACTATTTCCATGGTCAAGCTTCATCTCTAAAGAGCAACATGTCATATTGAAAACAACTCTGGAGAATGAGGAGCTTATGAATTTCCTGGACTCTACAAACTACATAGCAACTTTATGTTTTGATTAGTTTTGCTCTGTGTCTCCCTTCTGCATCTGACCCAACCTGAACAGAATTTGACCAGCGTCCAATCTTTGTGTGTCATCTCTCTGAGGAACTACTTGTGATTGTAAAGGAATGTTTTGCTGCTAATTCTTATGTTCTCTCCATCAGCTAATTAGGCTGGCATGGACTCACATATTCTTGATAAAAAAGTCCCTGGGGACTGGGGCAGGACTACTAAACTGCTTTTACATATTGACATTTCTTTGAATCAGACAGGTTTGTGTTTATCAGATGTGCTATGGAAACATATCTTCGAATTCAGCATATGCTGTTAGTTTCATTACTCTGCTGTATAAATAAAACTGAAACCACTGAAGAGTGAGGCCAAACTCAATATGTCAAAGAATCACACCTATTAACAAGAGGTTTCTGAGAGAGTAATTAGATTGGCAGCAATAAAAACTCTATAAGTGTCATGTGTCCCATCATATATCATTTCAATAGTGAAGCCAAGACTTTAAATGTTAAAATATTTGGCAAAAATAAGGTTTTATTTCAATTCATAAGGCCAATATTAATACATCTTTTGCTGTTGACTACATTTCCCCTTTATCTTAAGAAAAAAAATAATAATCCTGTGGAAAAATTATAAAAGCTAAAGAAAAACTTTAGAAAGATCAGTGCCTAACTGAGCTGACAAGCAGATAACGAGAACAACAATGGATATTCCAAAGAGGATAGCAGCAAGACCATGAGACCTGAACCCTACATAAAGAACAACAGAGAGCTCAGGGTTGCTGAGATAGGAGACATAGCCTTCCTCAGGGAAGAGCACACCAGTTCTTTTATCCAATACCAACTGGTCAGCTCTGAAATATGTAATATTTCAGAAATGTATACATTATATATAAATAAACGAAGTACATATAAATACATATAAATATGTAAATACATATAAATACATGTGTGTTTACATATGTATATATGCATATAATATATATATTATACAGATTAAGTATATATACAATTATACATATGTGCATGTGACAACAGTGAATGGATAAAGAAATCATGAATTTGAATGAAGGTAGCAAGGAGGGGTACATGAGAGGTTTTAATTGTAGGGTAATGGTATAATTATATAGCAATTTAAAAATAATTATTTTTCAGAATCTAAGCAACTGATTCACTTTAATATTTTATTTTAAGATTTTTTTTATGAAATACTAAAAATGTGATGTTGCTATAGAGTATTGTTAACAATAGACATTAAAACATTTATTATTCTCTTTAGCAGTAGTTACTTAATTTTGTGTGGCTTATTCTAGAACAAAGGGGATCCTGGAGGGATATATGGTCATTCATATGTCCCCATTTTCTTTGAAAATTAATAACAATATTAAAGCATGTGCCTTCTTTAGAAGATACTCAATTTTCTATGAAATGTATGACATATGTTTAAAAAAGGAAAGAAATACCTTTCCTTTTTTGAAAAATAAATTTCTTTGAGTATTATTTAAATGGTAGGATACATACCTGAACATATTCAGCTAATAAGGTAGGCTAGACGCTGCCTCCTGTGACCTAGAGAAGGACAGAGGCAAAGTAGACAAAGAAGAAGATAAGGCGGAGGAGGAGGAGGAAGAGGAGGAGGAGGAGGAGGAGGAAAATTTCATTCCAAACAGTACAAGCATGAATAATCCACAAAAGAAGAAGGTATCTAAAAGTGCTATGTAAAAGATGAGAAGTCGGATCTGTAAGAAACAAGCTGGTCAATACTCCAGCCTTGCAGACAGCTCTTGCCTAGCAGAGGGATGAAATGAAGCAGCCACCTCCAGAAGGTAAGCCAGCCTAGAGTTAGGCAATTCTATATCCAGGAAGAACCCTCATCATCATAAGCCTCCACTCCAGCTCCATGTTGAGAACAGTGGTCTTTCTTGCAGGGGTCAGTGGCTGGACATCATTTTGAGGAACAATCATTTGTCAAACTTTAGCTACCAAAGAAACCTTAGATATAGGGACACCCACAGACTTTGGCTTACCATTGTTCCAGAGACAGGAAAGTCCCAGAGAGGCAGTTTTGTAGAAAAAGAACTGCAGGTGACAGGAGCCTAGAATTGGGCATGGAATTGCATAGTCAGTCAACCCTACTCTCCATGACCAGAAGACTCCAACTAAGAACACCAAAGGCTTTCTAGCTCTGCCACTGAGGCCAGAGGACGGATGAACCTCTGGCGTCATTTATTGAACTGAGTTTCAGAGATGATGAGATTTCTAATTCTGAGCTTTTATATCTCAATTGCAATTCTCTAGCAGAGAGATCAGTACCCAGCAAATCTCTTTTAAAATTATTCTTTAGTCTCTTTTTACAGTCCAGACTTTATCCCCTTCCTGGTCTACCTTCTGACTGTTCCACACTTCACACCTCCTTCCCCTCCCATCTCCAAGAGGATGTCTCCACCCACACCCACAGCTCACCAGACCTCCCCACTCCCTGGGGCCTCAAGTCTCTTGAGGGTTAGGTGCATCTTCTCTGACTGAACCCAGACCCAACAGTTCTCTGCTGTATATGTGTTGAGGGCTAGTGTATGCTGCCTGGTCGGTGGCTCAGTGTCTGAGAAATCCTGAAGACCAAGTTAGTTGTGACTCCTGGTCTTCCTATAGGGTCGCCCATATCCTCAGCTTCTTCCAGTTTTTCCCTAATTTAACTACAGGGATCAACAGCTTCTGTTCATTGGTTGGGTGTAAATATCTGCATCTGAATCTTTCAGCTGCTTGTTGGGCAGTAAATTGGCCCCTGTTTGTAAGCACACTATAGCATCAGTAATAGTGTCAGGTCTTAGGGCCTCCTCCTGAGCTGGATCCCAATTTGGGACTGTCACTGGACCTCCTTTTCCTCAGGCTCTTCTCCAATTTTGTTTCTGCAGTTCTTTTAGACTGGAACAATTCTGGATCAGAGTTTTTGACTGTGGGGTGGTATAGCAGAATTTTCTCCCAATTTAAATATTAATACAACAAGAAACCTATGATTGAACAGGGAAAAGGGAGGTGGAACTAAGAGTTTCAGAGACAAGACAGGGGACAGACAGAGAAAAGGAAGGAAGGTGGAGGAAGAGCAAGACAATCCAGATTCCTTGCGGCTTTAAATAGCCACAGGTAGCTATGAATATCATAAAAGGATAGAATAATTGGGATAACATTCCTAATCTAAGTGGGCAGCTTGTATCATTATCAATTGGCTCTGAAATTATTGCTTGGGCTTCTTGTGAATTGAGAATTTGCCAATATAAATCTGACTTACAAATTATAAGCTTCTAGAGTTTTGATTTACTGGATTAAGGGGATTTGTGACAACTAGCTTCAGGGAGTAGATGGCTGAGAAGGTAGAAGCTGCTCTGAGGCAGCCAGGCAAACCAGAGCTGGTAAGACTGCCGCCTGGAGCTAGCCTAGAGGCAAAGGTGGTGGGTGGGGGGAGCAGGATGGTGCCATTTTTTAAATATTTCCTGCAACAGGATGGCAAACCCATCCCTCCATTTGATGCCCTGTCTTTCTACTGGAGGTGGACTCTACACTTTTCCTCTTCCCACTGTAGGGCATCTCATCTAAGGTCCCTCCATTTGAGTCCTGAAAGTCTCCCACCTCCCAGTTCTCTGGTAAAGTCGTCTAGAGGGTCCTCCTACCTTCTACCTTCTGAGGTTGCCTGTTTTGATCCTTTCTGCTGGACCTCAGAGCTTCAGTCCTGTTCCCCTGTCCCAAATACCTGATCATGTTTCCCTCTTCCCCTCTCTGTTGCCTTTCCCACCAGGTCCCTCCCTCCCTCTCACACCTCCAGTAAGTGCCTTCTCCCCCCTCCCAAGTAAGATTAAGGAATCCTCACTTGAGCCCTTTGGCTTGCTAGCCTTCTTGAGTTCTTTGGATTGCATCCTGGGAATTCTGTACTTTTTGAGCTAATATCCGATTATTAGTGAGTACATACCATGCATATCCTTTTGGGTTTGATGTATGTGTGATTTCTCCATCTGTACAGATTTCAGCATTCTTACTGCTGCTCTCACCTCCCATGAGCTTGGCAAATATCTTCAGTTAAAGTATTAACTACCATGGGTGTGTGATCTGGTGATAACACTTATCATCAGGAGGTATGATCTGAAGATTTGGAGAATAAGGAGCAGGCATATAGACTGCAGAGCTAAATGTGGCCAGGAGAGGTCCTTAGCATCCAAAGAAGGAAGAGAAGACTGTGCTAGTGGACATGGGGCATTTGTCTAGAAGAGGTTCAGAAACAGTGTAAACCATGGGAAAGACAAGAATCCATAGGACCAACCCTTGTGTATGTAATTTTTACTCTCCAATTTTTGATGACATGGAAAGAAGCCACCCAACGCCATCTTTTTTTTTTTTTTTTTAATGTTTCTGATAGTGGTCGTTCCCTCTTTCATATTTGTTGTTACTGAATTTCTAGTAATGCTTTACAGTATTTTAAAATCTCTATGTTCTTCTACAGTCTGGGAGGATG
Organism: Rhynchomys soricoides; assembly: GCA_019843965.1. NCBI lineage: Eukaryota > Metazoa > Chordata > Mammalia > Rodentia > Muridae > Rhynchomys > Rhynchomys soricoides. Next base: position 860,004 of record JADRCH010000195.1, on the reverse strand, counting down.
AATAAAACTGGCAGTAGATGTATGACCTCGAGAGTTTTGGGTAGATCCTCGCCCTCTACCATAGCTTACTGGCTGGAGAAAGAAGGGCTGGGTAAATGTCAGAAGTCTTTGTCTTGTACCACCTGCCACTCTGGTACTGAAACAATGATAAAGGGCTGCAAGACAGTGGGCAAGGGAGCTGTGACATATTTGTGTGAATGGTAATGAAGTATTCCAGATTATGGGTTTTAAAAGATTTATGTGGGGCCAAAGCTACCTAGAAGCTTGTCCATTAGCCAATTCATTTTATGCTGCAGGCAAGGATATTCTTGGGATGATTGTCCTGGGGTTGTAATAGTTACTTAGATGCTGTGAGTCAGCACCAACTGACATACCACTAACCAGTAAAAGAGCAAAGATGAAGATTCTCTTTCCTGAGAATCTCTGAGCTCTGAGGGGAGGTTGCCATGAAGTCCCACCCATCACTGAGGAATTATGCCATATGCTGCTGCTGGAAGAGATAGGTTTTACTTGTTGTTTTGTTATGTTTTGTTTAAATAGTGTGAAACTTGATATATGGACAACACTCCAGGGAAAGCCCCATGTTCGAGAGTAGACAATCGTCACAAGCAGACTAGACAGATTCAAAGGGAAAGAATAGTGGGTTGGGGAAAGAGATTGAGAGAGGGAGAGGGAGAGGGAGAAGGAGAGGGAGAGGGGGAGAGAGGGAGAGGGAGAGAGAGAGAGAGAGAGAGAGAGAGAGAGAGAGAGGAGAATTGAGTGGATAGGGAGGTGGGGAAATACATATCTGGGAAGAACTGGGGAAGGAATGAATATGATTAAAATATGTTGTATGACAGTCTGAAAGAATTAATAAAAAAACATTATAGAAAAAGAAACCTCAAAAATTGGACTCAAATGTCTGTTGTCTCAAAAAAACAGATGGAACTAGTACAGAAGGTACAGACTGAAATCCAAATCATAAAATATGATCTAGTGAGTGTGTGGAAGAAAATAATTAGGCAAAAACCTTCAAATACTGTAATAATGTAGATTTTAAACCCAAAATTTATCAGAAGAAATAAATAATGTCAATACATAATGATAATGGAATAACTGATTTAATAAGAATAAATATATGGATTGAATAGTGGGGCTCACAATTTCATAAACACCAATAGATATAAAAGCATTCACAGGTTCTGAGACATAATAGTGTGTGATTTTAATATGCCACTCTTATATTTACATAAGTCATCTAATCTAAAAATTAGTGAAGAAACTTTATATATAAATTATACCATAATCCAGTAGAATAAATAGATTCTACAGAATATTCCATTTAAAACTTACAGCATATTTATTCTTCTCAGTCATTATGGAACCTTGCATAAAATAGACCACATGTTGTCACAGAAGACAAAAGAATGAAAACACTTTGTTCTATCTTATCAGATTAACAGCTAAATAATACTACAAATCATCGACCAGATGAATACAGAAATACACCAATATATGAGTACTAAGCAATATTAGGGAGCCATTTTGCATACGTCTGTGTAAACCTGCCTGCCAGGCAGAGTCAAGACAGGTTAGGGTCTGCTGGCATATTTCCTGGCCTGCTGAGGTATGGAATGATAAGAGGAGATGTACTTGAGGCTCAAAGCAAGAGTCTGAACATTTTATTGAAGAGGGAGACCTTAGGATAAGAACTAATGTTTCTGCTAGCTTGAAGATTTGCTTCCCACAGTACTGTGAGGTATAAAAAGGCTATGAAAAATAAGCTTGGGGCTTCATCAGTATTTACTGTCAGTCCTCCCCAAAACTATCGCTTGGCTCTGTGTCTTTTTTCTGCCTTTCCTATCTTTAATCCTTAGAACCCCCTCAGAGAATGTTTGATATATACCGAAGGGCTCTGGTGAAGCATACACAAAAATATGTGGAAAATAACTGAAGATAAAGGGGCAATGTTAAGCAATTCCTAGAATTAAATGAATATTGAAGTACAAAATTCCATAAAAACTGACATACAGCTAAGGCAGTTCTGAGAAAGTTTATCAGTATAAGTAAGTGGTAATGTTGAAAATCACAATGATCTCAAGCAAATAACCTAATGATGTTGCCCAAGATTTAGAAAATTAAGACCAGACCAAAGATAATAAAGATCAAGGCAAAACAGTGTTGAAACAACCATAAAGAACAATACCTAAAATCTATAAAATAGTTGTTTCTTTGAAGTAGCAAATAAGAATAAGAAATCCCTAGCAAAACTACCAAAGAAATGAAGAAGAAGGAGAAGTAGGAAAGGGAGGAGGAGTAAGAGGGGGTGGTGAAGACCCCAGGTAATAAAACTGGACCCAATGAAATCCCCAGATTTACTAAAGAATAATTTTAAAACTTACTTTCTGAGAAGGGTCAGCAGCTAACAGTACTGACTCAATTCCAAGCACCCATGGGGAGCTTCCAACAATCTGTAACTCTAGGGAATTTGACATGCTCATTCAGACATACAGGCAGGCAAAACACCAATGGACATATACAAATATAAATAAATTTTATTAAAAATAGATTTGCTCTCATGCAATACATCCCAACCACAGTCTTCTCTTCCTCTACTCCTCCCAGTTCCAATCCCTACCTCCCCTTCTCATCCAGGTCCACTCCTCCATCTCCCTTTACAAAAGAGCAGGCCTCCCGGTGACAACAAGGAAACAAAACAGAGAACAAAACAAAACAAAATACAATAGGACAAGGCAAATGCTGTCACAACAGGCTGGACAAGGCAACAAGAGGAAACTGTCCCAAGAGCAGGCACAAAAAGTCAACGATACACCTACTCCCACTACTAAGAGTCCCACAAAACACCAAGCTAACAACCATAATATGTAGACAGCAGATTTGGAGCAGGCCCATGCACTCTCTATGAGCCCATATACTTCCTGAATACTTAATCCACTGGGCCATGTTCTCCTGGAATCTTTCATCCTCTCTGACTCCTACAATCTTTCTGTCCCCTCTTCTGCTGGATTCCCTAATTTTCAAGGTGAGGGACCCAGTGGAGACCTCCAATTTAGATATTCTTTCCTCATAATGTCTGGCTGGGTCTCTGTATCTGTCCCCATCTGATATTGGAAGAAGCTTCTTCTGTGATGACTGGGCATAGAACCAATCTAAGAGTATATGCCTGAATTTTATTAGGAATCCTTTCATTAATTATTTTTAGACTACTCTTGAGATACCCAGTCTCTGGTTTTTGGTTATCCAAGCACTATCCTGCATGGACTCCCTCTTGTGAGTAGTCCTCTTGTTAAATCAGACATTGCTTGGCCACTCCCAAACATTCTGGGTCACCATTGTCCCAGCACATTGTTCAAACAGGACAGATTGTAGATCAAAGGTTTTTGTGGCTAGGTTTGTGTCCATGTTTCTTTTTGGGTAGCCTGTAGAGTCTATTTCTGCACTAAAAAGACTAAATCGTCCGGGCAGTGGTGGCACACACGCCTGTAATCCCAACACTCGGGAGGCAGAGGCAGGCGAATTTCTGAGTTTGAGGCCAGCCTGGTCTACAAGGTGAGCTCCAGGACAGCCAGGGCTACACAGAGAAACCCTGTCTCGAAAAACCAAAAAACAATAAACAAACAAACAAACAAAAAACAAACCAAGAGACTAAATCATAGAGGTGAAGGCTTTATGTGCCCACCAATTCTACCTCTCCACTATCAACTAGCTATATGGCTGTTGTCCTCAGCAATAGAGCTCTTACTGTCAGTTTATAAAGATCAACCCTCTGTTCTAGCATCAGTCTAGTTTGTCTGGGAATCTCCACAGGACCACCTTGGCCAACAACTCAGCCAAATGCAACCCAGCACTGCCACTGGAATCCTTGGCTGTCTAGAAAAGATAACCATATCCCCCATTATGAGAAGTTCTTTCTAGAATCTCCCTGATAGATTCCAGGAAGTTCCTACAGCACTAGGTATCCAGAGTCCCCCCCCCCATGTGATCCTCAATTCTAACCATGTCTCCCTCCCTCCCTCCCTTCCATTTTCCACTTCAAATAATACCTCCTGTTCCCATCTCACTTTCTCCCAATCCACACACAACTCTCTTCTATAAACCCTTCTCAGGGAGATTCATGCATCTCACATACAGTTCTCATCTTTAGTTTTCTGGGCCTCTAGATTGCTTATCATTTAATTAACAACTAATATTAACTTACAAGTTAATACGTATCATATTTCTGTTTCTTGATCTAGGTTACCTCACTCAGGATAATTGTTTTCTAGTTGCATCCATTTGCCTGCAAATTTAAAAATGTCATTTTCAAATAGCTGAGTAATACCCCATTGTGTAATTGTAGCACATTTTCTTTATTCATTCTTTAGTTGAGGGATACCTAGGTTGTTTCCAGTTTCTAGCTATTATGAATACAGCTGCAGTAATTGAGCAAGTGCTCTTGTAGTAGGATGGAGAATCCTTTGGGTATATGTCCAAGAGTGGTATAGCTGGGTCTTGAAGTAGATCAATTTATATTTTCTGAGGAACCAAAAATTTGATTTCTTTAGTGGCTTTATATGAATGCACTTCTACTAGAAATGGAGGAGTGTTCCCCCTTACTCTATATCCTTGCCAACAGGAGCTGTCACTTGTATTATTGATCTTAACCACTATGACAGGTATAAGATGGAATCTCGAAGCAGTTTTGATTTGAATTTCACTGATGATTAAAGATGTTGATCCTTTCTTTGTTTCTCAGCTGTATGAGATCCTTATACTGAGAATTCTCTCTGTAGATCTGTACACAATTTTCACTGAGTAGAGAGTTGTTCATTTTCCACACATTTGTAAACCTTCTGTTATTTCTATTGTTGATGATATACAGCTTAATCAGTCATGGTCAGATAGGATGCGAGAAGTCATTTCAGTTTTCAAGCACTTATTGAAATTTGCCTTGTGTCTGAGTATGTAGTCAATATTGGAGACATTTTTGTGAGTTACTGAGACATTTTATTCTGTTGTGTTTGGGTGACATATGTTTTAGATTACTTTGGTTCATAAATCAAGTAGTTCCAGCATTTCCTTTTAATTTTTACCTGGAGGACCTGTCCATTGGAGAGACTGTGGTATTAAAATCTCTCACAATCCATAGGTGAGGGTCAACATGTATAGTACTGTTTCTTTAACAAAAATGGTTGTCCTTTTAATTAAGGCATAATGTTAAGAATTAAAATGCTATCCTGGTACATTAGTTTATTTGATGAATTTGTAGTATCCTTTTGAAGTGGAAGTGTCTAGTTTCTTTGGAAAGTTAGTTATATCAAATGATGTTTTTCTGGGGCACACAGATGAAGAGACTCTTATTGAAAGAGTATAAATATAACCCCAGAGATAGTGGGAGATAAGCACTGAGCATTGATTTGGTTTGGTCTGCCTCCTTGTTCTTTGCTACACTGCCATTGAGAAAAGCTCTCCCAAGAACTGCTCATGAGGTTCCTGTGGCAGTTTGACCCTTCTGTGGCCTCACCTCAGGCTAGTTGGTGAGCCTAATGGTTCCTTCAGGACTGAACATCAGCTGCTTTTGTGCCTGGTGTCTGCTTGCAGAAAAGACTGATCTTTAGCTGCCAGTTCGTGTGTGCTGTCTGCCTGCTTAGGTGACTGGTCTGCAGCTGCTGAGTAGTATTTGTGTTTGCTACGGGACTGAACTGCTGCCAAAGAAGATCCAGCTTGTCCTCAAAGAATTATTGTTGAACAGGTCCACTTCCCCCATATTCTAATAACTGTTCTCTTCCTCTACCTTTGTTGGGTGATAGACTAGAAAAGAGCTTGAACCCGTACTAATGTAGTTCGCAAAAAATTTATGCTTATAATTCCTTCTGAATTTTTAATTAATTTTTGAAGTCTATTTTGTTAGATACTAAAATGGCTACATCGCTTGCTTTTTAGATTCATTTACTTGAAATAAGTTCATTCAGCCCTTTACTCTGAGGTAATATCTATCCTTTCGAAATATCCTTTCAGACTTTCTTTTCTGTTCCAATCTATTTGGTGTTCTGTATGCTTCCTGAATATGCATATCCTCCATTAAATTAGGAAAATAATTTTCTGTGTTTATGTTGAAAATATTTTCTGGGTCTTTTTGCTGGGAGATTTCTTGTTCCATTCCTATTATCCTTAGGTTTGGTCTCTTCATGATGTCCTATATTTTCTGGATATTTTGTGTTAGGAATTTTATAGATTTAACAGTTTCTTTGACTGATGTATCCATTTCTTCTATCGTATCTTCAATGCCTCAGATTCTCTCTTCCACCTCTTGTATTCTCTTGGTTATATTTGCATTGGTAGTTCCTGTTGACTTACCTATATTATTCATTTCCAGGATTCCCTCTGTGTTTTCTTTATTGCTTCTTTTTCTGTTTTCAGGTCTTGAACAATTTTGTTTCTTCTGTTTATTTTTTCTTGGCTTTCATTAAGGGATTTATTATTTCCTCTTTAAGGACCTGTATCATCTTCATATAATTGATTTTAAGGCAGTAGTGGTTTACCTTCCTAGTGATACGGCCATTTAATACTATTTCTCATGTTATAGTGATTCCCAACCACACAATTATTTTCATTGCTACATCATAACTGTAATTCAGCTACTGTTATGATTCTTAGTGTACATGTATGTTATGAAGGCTGGTGTTAGGCAACGCCTATGAAAGGGTTGTTTCGCCCTCAAAAGGACCATGAGCCTCAGGTTGAGTACTTCTGGTTTTAAGGTCTTTATCTCATGATTCAGCTATGTTGGAATACTCAAGGCCTGCTGTGGTGGGTTAGCTGACTCCAGTGGAGATAAATTGATCTGGTTGTTATTCATTATTTTGTTCTGGCGTTTATGTATCTGGATTTTGGAGTGATTATAGATCTAGGTGCTAATTTCTGGGTAGAAAATCTGCAAGATTCACAGGAGGCATGGAGGTGGAAACTGGGAGGAAGGCTGCAGATGGGAGGAGCCTGAAGGATTGGGTCTGTGGGAGGAAAGAGAGAATAGAGAAATTCTAAAGGCAGGCTTGTGGATCTTCTGGCAGACATGGCTTGTTGTTGAGCAGGTGAGTAGGAAATGTTCTCCTGAGTTGGGTGCTGGAACTCTGTTATGAGTAACAGTTAGTGAGGCCAGAAGGGGCTACTCTGTAGGATCCATAGGAGGTGTGGATGGGGGAAAGGAGTCTGTAACTGATTTCTGTTGGAGTTCTAGGGAAAAGCCCAAGGGACTGGATCTGCTTGGGGAACAGAAAGAGAAGAAAAGGTGTGTGAAAAGCCTACCCAGTCTTCTGCTAATAAATAAATAAATAAATTTTAAAAATTAGCCAGCAGCAGTAGAAACAACAATCCTGAACCACCACACTGTTCTTAGTATAGCAATGTAAAATAAAATAACAAGAAAAACTTAAATTCTTTAAATCTGTGGAGGAAATAAATAAATTCTTTGATATATATGACCTGGTATAAATAAAAGACCCAGATCTGACACTGCCTGGATGGCCAGTAACCAGAGGAAGTACAGCCTAGATATTCCACCTAGAATAGAATCAAATATGACTATTAAAAAAAAAAAAAAAGACATACTAAACTCATAGACCAGTACCTATCCCAATCATTATCAGAGGGATGTCATCCAGAAACTGATGGGAGCAGATTCAAAGACTCACAAATAAACACTAAGCAGAGCCAGCAAACCCCAAAGGAAAGTGGAAGGAAGCATTGTAGAAGCCAGAGTGGTTAAGGACATCAGGAGAACATGGACCACAGATTCAACTAGGGACTCATAGGGATTCACGAAGACTGAAACAACAAATATGAGTCCTGTATCGATCTAAGGTAGGTCTTCTGTGTATAACTTATGGTTATAGATTAGTGTTCTTGTGGGACTACCAACAGTGGTGGTGGGGGTGCATTTGAATCTTTTGCCTGCCCTTGAGACCCTTTTCCTCCTACTGGGTTGCCATGCACAGCTGTGATATGAGGGGTTGTGCCCAGTCTTATTATATCTTTTATCCCTGGGAAGCCTTCTCTCTCTCTCTCTCTCTCTCTCTCTCTCGCTCGCTCGCTCTCTCTCTCGTAATGATGATGATGATGACAAGGAGTAGAAGGAGGAGGAGGAATAGATCTGGGGGAGGGGGAGGTAGGGGCAGAGGAAGAAAGAGAAGTGGAGGGAATGTAATGTATGAGAGAAGAATTTTTAAAAGCAAGCAAGCAAACAAACAAACAAACAAACAAAAAAACAAATAATCATCAGTGAGTTAGATATAACAATAGCAAATCTCCCCACCAAGGAGAGCTCAAGGACACACAGATTCACTGATGAGAACTTTCAATCTTTAAAAAGGTGTCACTGTGCCTCAAATGTGACAAAGAGTACAAGCAGAGTCATGATGCCAGTTACCACCAGAGTGTCAAAACATTGTGAACAAAAAGCATAATTAGAAAAGTACAGACTAGTGTCTGAGAAGCCCTCAGGACATTACTTCCAAACCAAATGCAATAACAATTAAGTTTATATACAATGTATCATTTATACTTACATAGGTATGCATATATTTTTTAATTTTCATTTTAACTCAAATATTTTGATTATATTTCTTGTGATTTATCCATGTTCACGTTACTGAAGCAATGAGTATAGTGAAAATTTTGCCTATATACAAAAAGTACCCATGCAATACTAATACTGTCCCCTTACATGATAAACATGTTTTGAGTAACATTTCTTATCTAGCTGTATAAAAATATTATGTGTCCTTTACTCATTCTGGCTACTTGCAAAATAAAATTTTTGACATAGAACTGATTAATTCTAAACATACTATCCCTGTCATATATTTGTCTTGTATTTGAATAGGGAAATGTTTCTGGGGTTGAGAGAATTTAAATGTGCTGATATACAAGGAAAACTTACACAATGATGGATGTTGTATATTTTTAAAATCTCTCAACAGGTGTTACCCAGAATGAGAGAGCAAGAAACCGAGAAGGTGAGTGTGAGTGAAACAAAGGGTATGTCAGCTTCTTGCTTCATTTAGAATTCTTTGGTTATGATCTATGGCCAACATTGTTAATCAAGTTCTTATTTATTTCTGCTTTTTCATTTCCTAACTATGGTAATTGTCTATCTCTGTCACTATACTGTGTATTTACTCTCTTGATTAACCTACATTCACTTTCCTATTAAAGCACTCTACATATTAAAAAGCTAATTTTCCATCTCCTCTACTTTACCGGAAGGTTAGAGTTTCCTTGTCCTATTTCTTCTTGCAAAAATTAAAGTTTCAAAATTTGGAGAAATAATACAGACAGGCAAAAACTGTAACAGTTACATAACATTTTTTTGTCTTAATTTGGCATTTAGTTCAATTCTTAGCACACTGAAGAGGTCAGTAAGGCTTGCCAAATGAGGAAATAAATAAGGACTTCACTAGCCTGTTGTCTACTTGGGTTTAGGTGATTTTAATCATTTCCTCCTTCGGCCATTATTATGGAAACAATCTCTTGCTGAAATATTGGAAACGGTACTAGCTTCACCATTGTCTCCTTCTTTCTAAAGTTGATCATATTCATCTACTATGGGAATTAATTTTGTAGATTTCCTCCTTTGCATATGCTAGGACCAGCTTACATCCTGAGTAAGCAGTAGATCACATATTACTAATATGGGGAGTGGGGGGAGGGGAGATATGCAGAAGAGACCTGGAGAAGTTTCCTTCTCATAGTCTTTCTCCCAAAAATTGAAGTTTCATAATTCAGAGAAAAACTATGGATGGTAAAAAATGATAATTTTATAACTTTGTTCTCTTAAACCTATATTAACAGAAATAAAAACATATTTTATATTCTTCTCTCATACATTACATCCCAACTGCAGTTTCTCATCCCTCCAGTCCTCCCAGCCCTTCCCAATCCTCGCTCTCTCCCCTAGATCCATTCTGCCTCAATTTTCCTGGGAGGCCTACAGAAAACAACAACAGAACAAATCAAAACAAAAAGCAAAACAAAAAACTAAAAACTAAAAAACAACAACAACAAAATCATTTTAAGTAGTCAAGTCTTCAAGACCTATTTACAGTGTAAGTATGATAGAAGAAATCCATTCCTAGCATTATGCTTCAATAAAGGTCTTTAAATTTAACAAGTATTGTTACATGAAGCTGATTAGATGTCTTCAAATGAACTGCCCTTTTCATTCTTAATATTAGTCTTTAAAATATGTATTCTTTGGAATTATACTTCAATTGTGAGCTTCTAAAAATTTATCCAAGAAGGAAAAACTTGTACTGCTTAATTTTTTAGAGCTCAAAATTATGGAACTTATTAAATCTGAAATATACTTCATTAGCAGTCACTACCAATCTTCAAAGCATTCCTTTAAGTGGGTAAGATCATTGTTGAGGGAATCATTCTTGACACTGAAGTAGTGTTTGTTTAATGCACACTCCTCCATCATTACCTTTTCTTTGACACTTAAGTTCGTTTACTCTACTAGTCCACTGAGATCTGGTACAGGATTGGGAAGTGTGTGAACTCATGAGAAATGCATTTTTCTTCTTCAAGAAATAGAGGTAATATACTGAAAATATTAAAAGAACCCAACGTAATTTTTTTAAAAAATTACTTTGCTCATTGAGTACTATTATCTAGAAAATTATACTGTAGGAAACATACAATTATATTTTTAACAAAAACACACTGTATACTTATATAAGTTAATGTAAGTAAAAAAATTAACCAAGTAAAACTGAAACCGCTGGCATATGAGCTTTATTTAATGAACCATTGATTTAAAAACAAAAGTCCCTGAGTGGACTTAAGGTGAGTCATTTCCATAATTCATTTGGTAGTTTTTCCTTGGTTGAAATAAATGCACAGACTGGTAAAGCACTCTATGAAAGTAAAATAAGCAAAAGTATTACAATTGTATTCCAAACATTTTAGTAACCCCTGTGATGGGCCAGTTCTCAGTTAAGGACTCAAGTATCAGCCTACACCATGCTCCACTGGAGTTGTACATAATTCTCTTTCAAATCCTTTTCTAGGAGTTAGTGTCTGTTCCAGCACTTACATACAGCACAACCCATTTCCTATTTGATTTAAAATTATGTTTTAATGCAGTATTCTACTTAGTAAGATCTTCTAAGATTAGTCACTTTTTCCTCATTAAAATGCTAATCGTTCTGTGGACTAGGCTAGCTATCAGATGGTAGCTAAGGATGTATTGCAGAAGGGCCAAATGGCTTCCTGCTGATCTCAATGTGACCACTTGGACCAGCCTTATCTTGGCAGTTTTAGCATTTTAGCTAGTATTATGGTTAATTTTATCTAAGTACACTCAAATAAAGTTAATTTTTCTATTTACATGGGTGTTATACTCAAATTTACCTGGTAAATTTCTGGTCATACCTCACAGAAATTTTAGAGTTGAAAAGAACCTCAAAGTTTGCTTTGTTCATCTCCTCACACATTTACATTTAAACTAATATTAAATATAAAGTAAGATCTCTCAGTATTTTAGTGATGTAGTAGTGTTGGACAAGATCCATTACAAAAAGGATAATCTCTACTGGACAATTTTAACTAAGTTTTGTATTAGATAACATATTCTTTTTATTTAAATCAAAAATATGTTTTATAATATGGAAACACATACTGTGAATGACAAACACCATAGTAATTTCAAGATTCAAATAATAATGACTATTAATATTAAAATAATATTAATGTAATGATCATTAAACACAAAGTTACATGCTACATATGAAAAGACCTTTGTACATACTTCAAAATTTTATTTTTAATTAGAAAATAATACCTATAATCTAATTAAAACTACACTGTGATGTCTCAGTACATGTACATATTGTGGATTGGCCAACTCAGGGTAGAGAGTCAACTCTATATCAGTAGAAGCTCAGCGTCACCCACAATGCTATGATGTTGGTTATCTGATCACAATAAGCTCAAACATCTGACGGTTAGATGGAAACCTGTCTGCTCAGAAATTCCTTCTCCTAAAATTTCTCCACAGGAGGCAATGAGTTTCCTATACGTCTTTGTATTGAGACTTTCTCTGGCTATCACAGGATACACTCTAAGCAGTCTTCAAAACTGTTCAGAAGTAACACACAAGTTCTTTGGCTATGAAAACACTGACTCAGTAACAGATAGGACACAGTAGGTAATACCGCTGCTCGTACACACACCCCTTAGAAGGGTATGTCTGCGCATGCTCCAATGACTTCTTAGACTTCTGCACGTAGCCAGAAGCTATTAACCGCATAACATGGTCTCACTGCTTCTTCTCTTTCTATTTCAATTCTCCCTCGGATCACTGAAGACGAAGCTGCTTTCATGCAGATGCTTGCCGCTAGTTAAGATTCTAGAACACTGTGAGTTGAACTTTACGTCAGTGATGAGACGCTGAGTTTGAAAAATGATTCCTACTTCCACTTTCATGGTAAATACTGCCATGTTTAACTTGAGTTTTCCGTCTGTACATGCGTCATGTTTCCAGTGAAAGTCTTCAGCTTATCTTTCTGTCCCTCTATCTGAGAGCTTCTTGCTACCAGATATAAAAAGCAAGCAGGCCAAACTGGTAATATCATCTCAGGGTGGGGCATATAAATTTTCCAGGTGGATGTTAGTTTGGTTTGACACCAAATATTTAGCTTATTGATAATACTGGGTTAGGCATCTTAAACATGACAAAATTCTAAGACTAGCATGCCACAAATCAGATTTGTTCTTCATAAATGAGTTCTCCTACCTACTTTCACTAAGTACAAAATATTCAAATATTACAATGTTGAAGTTCAAGAAAATGTTCTCTTGTCTCTAAGAAAAACATAATGAATCTAAGGAGACTAGAGTGGTCACCATCATTGCTTCTTCCACTCCCAACTTGAGCCCTCATAGGTTAGTTATATGGCCTAAACTTCCATGGTTACGTTGTCTATATTGACAGACCTTATTTTAATTAAAAATAAAAATATACATTAGTTTAGTATTTATATCATTTCCACCTCCTTTTTCCTCCTCCTCTTCCTCCTCCTATTCCTATTCCTCCTCCTCCTTCATCCTCTCTCTCTCTCTCTCATAACCTTTTCTTTTATTATTGTTAAGCACATGTGTATATGTAGATACACTCTACTGAGTCCATTTGGTGTCACTCATATATGTCTGTGTTTCAAGCTGACTTTGGGGATCAGATAACCTATCAGGCGTACAAGTACCTAGACAAGACTGATTCCTTCTTCCAGTAGTAATTGATTGCTTGTAGCTCCTTACTGGGGCCAGGGCCTCATGAGAATTTCCCTCTTCCCACTGGCCATATCAGCTGGGGTTGTTACTGTGTAGATCTTATTTAGGTGACAAGATTGCTGAAACTCCTTGGGTGGAGCGTCCCTGTTATGTAGAAGATACTGTCTCATAGCAGATGTTCTGGGCCTCTGACTCACACAGTGGTTTTACCTGTACTTCTGTGATTTTCCCAGAAGCTTAGATACAGGTTAGGTAATGAGTTGTAATTGAACATCTCAATCAGTTGCTCTCTTCATTTTGAACAGTTATGGTCTGTATTTCTGTAATGGTCCCTTTTGCTGAAAAAAATAAACTTATTTGATAAAATATGAGAGATTCTTGTATCTGTAAGCATAAGGCTAAATATATATAGTATCATTAAAGATTATACTGGTTTATGAATGTGGCTATAATAGGTTCATTCTTTTCTCAGTCTATGGTTTCTCCAGCCACAGGTAGTAGATGAATGTTACAGTACCAGGCATGAATATCTTCCTATTGAGCAGGCTTTAAATCCAATTAGAAAGCTCCAAGATATAAGTGCCCATATTGCGTACCCTCGGGGATGTTGTACCATGCTTGTCATTGTAATTCATAGGTTTTACAGCTGAGTCTGACTATTGATTGCTTTTTTTTTTTTCTCTTGGAAGTTGACATAACACCTTCAAATACTGTGAGAGCTACTCCAAGATCAGTTCCAGTTCAGTTCCTTTAAGGCTTTGTGTCTCAACTGTGTGGTATACTCAGCAACAGAGTCTTAACTTTTAATTCTGAGAAGCAATCAAGAGCAAGAGCGATAATCTATTGGTTGACTTTGTATGTAACATACACCATGATCACTGTTATGCTTTTGCTGTTCCTATTGTCTTGCAAGGTTTGAGGTTTCTACCCATTTTTCACTTTCCCTACATTATGTTTTTTTCATTCTTTTTGATCTTGTGTACTCTGCAAACTCTATAAAGAAAGCTGCCTTATCTGTGGGATCAGCTCAGGAGAATCTCCTTGAACCATGAAGTCACTCTCTGAGAAGGTATCAATATTCATAGCAAGAGTAGACTCTAAAAATTTTACATGAGGAGTTGTTTTTCTGTGTGTAAAATTTTCCCATTTTATAAAAAGAGAAATGGATATCAAATTTCTTGTGAAATGATATCTCTTTGGTTTAAACAGGGAACAAAGACTGACAAAAGTGATAATAAACCAAAGAAAGCTGAGCCTCTTGGGGGTTTGATGTGACGTTGGGCTTACACAGAAAAGCACAATCCATTAATTCTCAGCTGGCCACAACTATGACCAAAATTGACAGCTTCCTCTTCACTGTTGTTTTGGGGGAAAACATTAAGATTTTATTTTACCAGAACATACCCAGCTATCTACAGTCTCTGAATATGTTTGAGCTCTCATTTCTAAAGAACTCAAGCCTTGCTAAGGAGTGATAAACAAATACACCATATCCCCCTGGGAACTGTCGTCACTACAGCTAAGAACAGGAACTCAACAACCAAAACAAACAGACAGACAAGAAGTTTAGATCTTGATACCATATAGCTCAGAAACAGAAGGATGTGAGCAGGAGGTACTGACAATGACAAGAATATACAGAAACCACCCAAAAGAATATCATGGAAAATTGCATTAATATCAAAAGTTCCTAAAGGAACATTCTTAAGAATGGACATGGTTGAACTACCTTTAAAAGTACATTGACTTAAGTACAGTCTTTTAAGTGGGTTTTACTTTTCATTTACAGCACTTGCTTTGTCTCATAATGATATATGCAAAGTGTGCTCATTCAACATATTTCTTTCCATGGCTGTGCACACATATACATAATTTGCATACTTATATACACAACTAGAAAAATGCTTATGGATCTTAAGAATATAAAAGAACATACTGTGCTCTTATAACTGTACTTCAGACATTTGACTCAGGGCTTAAGAAATGTTCAGGAAATATTTACTGAATGAGAATAAATGAACAAAAGCGTTAAAAGTAACTGGTTAATCACACAGAACATTTGAGGGGGTTGCTTATGGTGTTGGAGCTTTTGGTGCTATTTAAATTCTTTAGTTCTAACTAGAAAAAACCTGCAACCATTATGGAAGAAACAGAGAAAGAGCCAGGCTGTAATAAACTTTAGATCCATTGTTAAATGTCCTTGACTTAAATGTAAGCAATTGCAGCGGGCTGTGGTTGTTTGCCATGACTTGGACTAACTCTAAAACCAAAAGATATTTTAACTATTGCTTATCAAATGCTATGACTTTTATGAAAACAAAGTTCTAGCAAGTAAAGAAGCATTTTTTTCATCATTTAAAACATTAGTTTGTGAGCAGTAAGCCACTGGATCAGATTCCAGAGCCACAGAGGTGTTGGCTTGAGCTCTGCAGGCGACTTCAAGCTTAAACCCACGAGTTCTCCGTTATGAGTGTATATACATTGAAAGCCAGTAACATGTGGAAAGGAAACTTATGCTCAATGATTATTTACATTGGTCTAAAAATGAATACCATAGCTGGATTCTTTCTACATCATTTTCTTCCTCATTTGGCCACTTCATTTGAAAATAAGAACATGGGATTGTAAGAGATTTTTGTATTGTTGTAGAAATGTAAATTCTACTTTTCTTTATTGTAAGAGGCCAAAGGCCTTCATTCCAAAGGCCTCCCTTATTCTCTCCTTGTATACTTTCTCCACATATATCCTCCATTTTCAGAACAGTTTTACCTATGATAAGATCATATTTTACCTCTGCAGAAGGGACATACTTAGCTCTCACCCCATCCGTGACGAGATGCAGTCTCCCATGTCATCTGCTACTATAGCAATGCAAACCTAATTCATGTTGCAGCCTAGATTAGAATTCCACATGAGTAAGCACAGCAATGCCCAGGCTTCATGACCTGAACTTGTCAATTACACTAGAGAAGGGCTTTTTTTTTTTTTTCATTTTTAGCTAAACACATGTTTTATATTCACTGAAATGTTATTTTTCATCAGAAAACTTATAGAGCAGCCTGGTTAAATCTATATTAAGTGGGCTTGACTGAGAAGTGTTTTTCAAATTAAGGGTTTATGTATCCAGCTTCCTATTGTCAATTGAATTAAGGAATTTTTACATCATAGTTGAGACTCATAGAACAACTTTTAAAAACTTGCTATCAAGCATGTACATAGTCTTTGATTTTCTAGGCTAGTGCACACATCTGTAAATGTGAGCATTTGGTATATGTGTGTGTGTATGTGTACATGTGTGTGTACGCATGCATGTGTGCGTGTGTGTGTGTGTATGTGTGTGTGTGTGTGTATTTATTGTACAGTATCGACTTGCCTCAAATTCATTCTGCCATCACTCTGAATCTCTAATCTTCTGTCACCTCTCAAGTGCCTAAGATTACAGGACTGCAGCCCTGGACTGGGTGTACATGGTGCTGGGCTGTCAATCCATGGCATTGACCTTGCTAAGGAAGTACTCTAGTAATGAATTACATCTCACCTTAAGTCAGCTTTTGATATCTTTTAAATTTCTTTACATGGAGGTTTTATCATTATGTAGCTACAAACTGATTTCAAATGCAAATTGCTATTAAATTACCAAAAAAGTGTCATAATCATTAACAAACATGTAACTTTGAGACATGGTTTGTTCTCTTATCATACTGATCTCACACTTTAAGTGAGAGATCATCTGGTGTGAATCAGAAACACTGCTACTTAACAGAAGTTTGAACCATTAAGGTAGGAAACATCTGGCGTGTGTGTGTATGTATGTGTGTTTGTGTGTGTGTGTACCACATGCATGCAGGAGCCCACAGATATCGAAAGAGGATTCAATTCCCTTGGAACTGGAGTTATAGGCTGTTTTGGGCCACAATATGGGTGTTAGAAACCAATCCAGGATTCCCCAAATCCTCTGCAAGAAAAGTGAGTGCTCTTAGCCCCTGAGCCATCTCTCTGCCACTGCCATCCCTTGTGTTCATTCACCTTGAATTTGTTCAGCCTCATTATACTCTTTTTGTCTTCAAGAACAAAAGGCTTTAGTAAACGATTACCATACAATTGTGCTAATATGAGTAATAACTAAATTTACATTATTTATAAGTTTAGCTTATACTAACCCTGCCCCCTGGATTGTAATGGAGGATTATTTCCAGGCTATGCAAGGATAGGGTTAGAGTTAACGTCTAAAACAGAAGCTGCAATTACTCTTAAATAAATATATGAACAACTGGTAGTCCATTTCATTTACAATCTAAAGAGAAGCCAAGTAATGTTTCAGGGTTGCTGTCACTTTTAATGTCCTTTGAAAAATTAGACAGTGAGCTATTCCAGCCATCCTCATAATGTGTCCCAAAAATTACTGTCTAGTATATAAAACTACTCACCGAACTTAATTACAGCTGAGGATTTTGAATTCACCATCAGTTAATGTTTTCCACTGATATGGTTCCATTTCTTTTCAAAGCATTTATGGATACCAGATAGTTCCCATCATAAAATACTAAGGTTATAATTAAATTCACCAAGGAATATTAAATAATAACAGTGTGACATCTTTGAAATAGAGATTTAAAAACATACTTTGTGAGGACTAGATATAAGGAGGATTAAAAGTAAAATGAACCTTATGATTTTTATCTAGCAATACACTATTTCCAAATCACTCAATTGGTCTTAACATGGCAGCATAGATAGATAAATTAAATTGCAGTATAATTCAAGGCAACAATTACAGACTTAGTTTGTGGGTTCAACTGTCTATTTACGCATAGCAATATGGATAAGATCATGTCTAGATATGTGTGCTAGGCTTTTCTAGCCAATTTCTACAAAACAGAGTCCATGATCCTTCAGGAACTTTCTATAGAGTACTCTTCCCACCCATCTCACTAGTCTATTGTGTGATTTAAGTTCTAATAATAATTGTCATTGACAAATTATCTTTGAAAGACTACTAAGAAGATAAAGTCACAAACTAATATTCTATACAAATTAGTATTTCCAAAGATAATTCTATAAACTGCTTTCTGATTCAGTTTTTCATATTTAAATTATTACACATTCATAAACTATCTTAGTCAATTTGGGCTGCTTTAAAATCCCTGGGTATTTTAGGAGGAAATGTATTTGAGGGTGGAAATAGGAGATCAGATTTCTAGCAGATTTGGACTCCTGGACAGCTTCCTCATTCTGGTGTGGAAACAACTAAAGAATAAGCTCTCTCCCATTTCTTCTTGTAAGGACACTGTCTTTTTTCATAAGGGCTCTACGTGCACTGCCTAATTATTTACCAAACACCATCACACTAGATATTAGACTTCAGTAGAACAAGTTGTGGGAGATACATTCAATCTACCAGAAATTTTATTATGACCACTTGACCAATGAAAAGTCTAGTGCCAGGCTTTACAAACTAGAAAAAAATGTAAGTCACTACAAATCAAGTTCACTATAGCAAGTTGAAACTAAGAGTCAAAGATAGGGAAAGAGAGAGATGCTCACTTGTTAAAAGCATTTGCAGAAAACTCAGGTTCAGTTCCTAGCACCCATAAGGGGTGTCACAACTGGCTATAACTCTATGTTCAGGAGACATGATACCCTTTAGTTAATCTCCCAGGCACTATATTACACATGATGCACTTACATTCAGAAAAAAAAATAAAAACAAAAAATATGTATACACTGAGAGAGGGGGGAGAAAAAAATGATTAAAGATAGGACTGGAAAACAGATGACACAAAGACCTAAACAATGGCATCTTTCAAAACTTGAAGAAAATATAAGGCTTAGAACTACAAATATATAACTTTTGAAGACAACGTCGTAAGTAAGAGAAGGTAATAAAAAGTACAAGCAAGGAAAAATGAGTATCTGTTTCCCAGTGTGGACTTCCAGGTAAGAAGGGAAGGATCAAATCCAGAAAGACATGGGGCAGAACAATTGTATGCTCCCTAGAAAAGAAAGCAACCCATGGGGAGCACCAGGCTGAATTGGCAGCACAGCTCCCCAATGAATTGAGGGGAAGCAGAAGTGTCTGCTAAATCAGTTTGTTTGCTCCTCCCTGCACAGTACCTGGAATTGAGTCTTTAAAAGAAAGACAAAATAAGATCTATAAATAAAGTCAGAAAAGATGTCCAAACCCACAAATGCACAAAGCACAGCACAGAAAGAAGGAAAAGCACCATAAACATGATCCCCCTATGGCATCATAACTAATTCCTCACTCCAGGGGATTGTGACTCCACCCTCCATAAGATCATAATTCTTCCTCTACTGAATTCAAGGATACTGAAATTAAGTAAAATCCTAGGGAAATTTTTCAACAGTTTTTTAATAAAAATGACAAACGACTTCAAAGATGATAGAAATAAGTAGGGAGATTCAAGAAACATTCTCAAGAGAAGAAACGGGTACATAGATTAACATGAGCATAGAGGAAAGCATCTACACAAATAGACAAAATATTACAAAAATGAATGACAATGGTGGCAACATGGAAAAAACAGGAAGGGAATTGTAAGTGTTATAGGCAAAAAAGGAAGCAAAGAGTAATTCTTCAAATGAAAAAGTCAATGAATTCAATGATAAAATTAGGGGAAAGTATCAGCAATAGACTAAACCAAGTAGAAGTATGGTATATCAATAAAGAAGTATGATCTGGACATAAAGAACTCTGGATCAATAGGCTGAACCTGAGAAGCAGTGGGGAGAGAGCAAGCTGAGACAACACTCACAGAGAACCAACTTAATGGAGATAGAACACAACATATCCCAGAAAGAAAGAAAAAAGAAAAGAAAAAAAATCCTAGCATAAGAAACCTTTAAGCCCTAAAGAGACTCAGCCCCCACAAAATCCTCTCTATAGCATTTTGTAATTAAGAGGTTAAAAATATAAGGTGAAAAACTTCAGGATGATGATGGAACTGTAAAATGTTACACTTGAGTGAGCTAACTCAGGCCCAGAAAGCCAAATACCTTGTTCTACAGAGATGCTAACTTTGAATTTTCAGATGTGTGTTCTCAACCAGCAGTGCACACAAGGATCACAAAGGAGACAGGAACTCTTCTGGGGCAAAGCTTTTCTGGATGGGGTATGGTAGAAAACATGTTATGTGTTTGAGTAGAGACAGTGACTAAGGCAGATGAGAAAAGGAGGATGGGAGAAAGAAATTTAGTAAAAAGACCTGTTAACAAAACTATGAAAAAACAAGACTTTTGGGAATCTACTATTTTTAAATCTAATATTAAAATATAAGTAACAGGGCTGGCAACATGAAACAGCAGTTAAGAGAACTTGAGGCTCTACTGAAGACCCAGGATTGGTTTCCAGCATAGATATGACTTCTCACAACCATCTAAAACTCCATGTCCTGGATATTTAATACTCTCTTTGGCCTCTGTAAGCACGAAGCACGGCATGTACATGATACACACACACACACACACACACACACACACACACACACCCAGACATATATATATATAAAGCACTCATATACATACAATAAAAATAAAGTATGTAATTAAAATGCAGATTTTGTTTTTTTTCCCTCTTCTAAGTAGGATTGAATCATCCACATATTTTGGTCTTGCTTCTTCTTGAGTTTCATATGGTCTGTGAGTTGTATCTTGGGTATTCCGAGCATTTTCCCTAATATCCACTTATCAGTGAGTACATACCATGTGTGTTCTTTTGTGACTGGGTTACCTCACTCAGGATGATATTTTCTAGTTCCATCCCTTTGCCTGTGAATTTCATGAAGTCATTGCTTTTAATAGCTGAGTCATACTCCATTGTATAAATGTACCACATTTTCTGTATCCATTCTTCTCCTGAGGGATATCTGGGTTCTTTCCAGCTTCTGGTTATTATAAATAAGGCTGCTACGAACATAATGAGGCATGTGTGTTTGTTATGTGAAAGAACATCTTTTGGGTATATGCCAAGGAGTGGCCTCAAGGTAGAGGAAGTGAGAGACCAGGGGGAGAGAGAGGAAGGGAGGAATAAAGGGGGCAGATCAGGTGTGGGAGGAGAAAGGGTGGGAGGAGAAGTACAGAGGGTCAGGAAATTGAACAGTGAACAGAGGTGTGTAGCAGTGAGGGATGGGGAACTGGAGGTAGCCACTAGAAAGTCTCAGATGCCAAGAAAGCAAGAGGCTTCCAGGACCCAAAGGGGATGAGATTAGCAGAAATATCAAACAAAAGGGAGAGAAAACCTTGAGGAGACCATATCCAGAGGTTAGGCAGGGCCCCTGATTGAGGGTTGGGGCCATCCATCCATCTCAAAAATATTAACCCAGAATTGCTCCTGTCTAAAGGAAATGCTGGGACAAAGAGTAGAGCAGAGCCTGAAGGAAAGGCCATCCAGAGACTCCTCCCCCCCCCCCCCCGGGGATCCATCCCATCTATAGACACCAAACCCAGACACTATTGCTGATGCCAAGGAGTGCTTGCTGACAGGAACCTGGTACAGCTGTCCCCAGAGAGGATCTGCCAGAGCCTGACCAATACATATGTAGATGCTCATAGCCAACCATTGGACAGAGCACTGGTGACCCCAAATAGGAGTTAAGGGAAGGACTGAAGAACCTGAAGGGGGATTGCAACCCCATAAGAAGAACAACAATATCAACCAATCAGACCTCCTAGAGCTCCCAGGGACTAAACCACCAACCAAAGAGTACACATGTAGAGACTCATGGCTCCAGCTGCATATGTAGCAGAGGATTGCCTTATCTGGAGTCAGTGGGAGGGGAGGCTCTTGGTTGTATGGAAGCTTGATGCCCCAGCACAGGGGAATGATAGGGCAATGAAGCAGGAAGAAGGGGGAAAGGATAGGGAGTTTGTGGAGGGAAACCAGGAAAGGGGATAACATTTGAGATGTAAATAAATAAAATAACCAATCATAGATAGATAGATAGATAGATAGATAGATAGATAGACAGATAGACAGACAGACAGTGTTTGAAGGGAGGTAGCCTGCATTAATGGATAATGTTTCTCCCAGAAGCTCAGGATTTTCAAATGAAAATTCCAGTGTCAGGTGTTGGGATCCACCCTTTGATTTTTGATGAACACAAAGGCCCAAGGAGCTCACCAAACACACAGGCTATTGGTATTGTTTTTGACTGCAAATAACCTTACAACTTAAATTTCCTCTAAAGTCACCAAAATACCAACCAAAATGAGGATCGTGATATTTGTTCAAAATGTTACAAAGGTATTTTCTAAGAAAACCAATTCACACCACGTGTTTAAAAAGCAAAAACATATATACATACATATATACATACATTAATAAAAGTCTAAAAGTTGATACCATAATGCCATTAGTGAAACTCATGACGCATTAATCAGTCCCACTGAAACATTTCAAAAGCTATTTAGTTCTATGTACTATCTATATAAGTGTTTGAATGATTATACTAGAAAGTCAGAAGAACCATTAGATGAAGGTATTCTCATTTCTTCATGTCACAAATTTCTACTAAAGGGATAATGTAGCTCATGGCATGTTTAAGTTTCCTGTCAGTTGAAAGTCTGGGAAGAGTCAACTTACCTTCCCAGTCTTCATGATCTGTAATTCCACTCTTAATTACCTGACCAAGGTCACGTGATATGACCTTGAAGTGCCACAGCAAAACTGAAGCTGTGGAAATTTTATTGGGAGCAATCAGATATTTTATACCATTATTATAAAACAATATAATATCAATTTTCAGGTTCATTACAGTTATAGTTGCCAGAATACAATCGAGTTTGCAAGCTATACAGGGCACACAAGATTAATGTCTAAGACTGACTATCCTGTTAAGCTTCCATGCTTCCTTGACTACTAAGTGAACATACAGAGAAACATCCAGCTGCCTGAATGCTTCACTGCCTGAGGGACTGTATCTGACTCTCAGGAACTACAAGGCACATTGTGCCCCAGGAGCCATTGGTTGTTATTTGGAAAACCTATATTGCATGCCTCTCAAGGTACCTAGGCCGGGCCAACTTCATAATTCTTCATAATGATCAATTGTGAAGTCTGGGTTAGCAGCATTTCCACTGAAGTTTATGTTGAACTCAAGCCAGACAGGGACCTCTCAACTCACCATACAACAGAGTATTCATGGTGATTATTATTGTTTTTACTCTCTAAATGACTTTGCACTGACGCTCTTATAAGACACAACAAATATCATCACACAGTTGATTGGTTAGGTGAATGATATAACCATGTAATAAGCATTTCTGGTATTTCCATCTAACCATATATCAGTAAATACTCTCAGATGAACAGAATACTGTAAAATGTAAATGACAGACTTGAAAATATTAAATGCAATAAAGGAAAGTGATTATGATCTCCTTTTGAAGCCTGTGCCAAATGAATACTTTGGGGGCTTTTGCTAAGTGCCCTAATTACAGAATCAAAATATCAGTGCCAGACACTTGCATAGGAGTCAATCATATAACTGGTGCCATTGTTTTATTTCAAGCTTTACCTTTCCATTGATTCTTAAATAGTCAAAGGAGAGTAGGTATTGAAAAAAGATAAGCTGCATAGTGTAGGGTGACAGGAATTGATAGTTGCTGTAATTTTTGTTGTTTGCTTGTTGGTCTGTTTTTCCCATCTCACCTACAGTTACCTATGCAGTACCTCTGAGAATACATGGCAGTATGCATTACATCTGTTATGAATTTATTTAGAGAGTGAGATTTTAACAAGTGTCTCATCACTAGCATGTCTGCAAAGAGACTATCTCAAATTCTGTATGCAATCAAAATCCCTCTATACAGCACACAGTTGGTAATGTATTTGGGTACTTTGGGGCTCAGCATTGTGGAAGACAGTCATCGTTACATCACATTTACCAGCATTCCTCTAGAGCAGAGTTATAAGTGATACTCTGTGACTACTTTCCAACTCAGTGTAAACTGTAAACCCAGTAACAGAAATCTTTTGTTACTATAAGATTTGACTCCCTGGACTGAACATAAAAGTCTTATTTAAGAGGAATCCTTCATCTAGGACTGTAGAAATCTGTAGCATAGTACTCTCCTAATGTTGTGCTCATGTTCTTTGACACAGAGCTTTAGGGATCTCTTTAACAGAGCTGAGCAAGACCATGCCATGAACTAACGGGCAAGTGCAAATGCTGCCATATGTTCTTGGAACAAAGAGGACTTTAGGTAAATCCAGTGATGGAAGCTAAAGACATTGCAGAGACTTCAGTGAACTTCATAGTAATTGATTCAAAGTAACTGGCCATGAAGCCTGACCACTAGATACCATAGTTACTGTCACCAGAGATGTAGTCACAGCATTGACTGCCCATGTTAAGTGGGCATGAAAGAAACAGTCCGTCCCATCTCCAAGCCATTTGATCTCATACCACCTTTCATTCTGTAGCCTCGTGGTCTCTTCTGAACTTTTAAAATCTGAAGCTATATGATTATCATTTCTCCATCTCAAAGCAATTGAGATTTATGTAATTGTGGATAAATATGAATTAAGAAGGGAAAGAAGGAAAGCAAGCACATAAACAAGCAGGAAAGAGAGAACAAGAGAAGGAGGGATAGGAAAACACTTAAAACACTGAGATCAGTTATTATTGGACCACTACCATCACTGTGTTTAGCAGACCAATTGCAGGACTTGGGGGAATCTAGAAGTCAATGCATCCTTTCTCACTGTGGATTATCTTTCAGGGCATTACATGTGAGAAGAGCCCTAGGACACATAGTTTATCAAAGAGGTTTGGTGGAGTTGAGATGGGAAAAAACAATAATTGTTGACTGTTCAAATAAGTCTCTCTAAAAAAGAAAAACAAATATCACTCAGTGCATTTATAGTATTAAAATTTCAGAACTTCTAGGAAATAATAAAAATTTAAATTATAGGTTTGCTTAAATTTTGGTAGATGATTTGACTTGGGAAATTGTATAGATCATGTGTGTGTGTGTGTGTGTGTGTGTGTGTGTGTGTGTGTGTGTGTGTGTGAGAGAGAGAGAGAGAGAGAGAGAGAGAGAGAGAGAGAGAGAGAAAAGATAAGGCTCAAAAATCTTGAATGACCTTTTGTTGTTCATGGCACCAACTTACCAAGGATTTTTATAGAATTAAGACTACTATAGATTAACTCTGTAAATTTCTATATAGTCACACAGCATGGGGTGATCAAAGAGAAAGCACGCTTGTAAAAAGACCAACAAAAATAATAGGATGCAGTAAAAGAGTGATAAATGTAGAATTCATTTCAAAGTTCAGCCAAGGTACATGTCAGTCTGTGAGCCCGAATGAACTGAAGTCTTCTATATTTCCAAGATACTTCAGAGGGTTTCAAAGCATATGCTCCACTTAAACAAACAAATCTTGAATTCATGATACTGGTGGTGTTATGGTAACACACAAACATCACATTTAAGTATGTAGGAGGGAAAACAATCTTTAGGACTCACAGCAAGCCCAGGCAGCCAGCAGAAATGTTGTAAAATTGTGTTGGTTGAGGAGTTGAATCACCTTCAGATTGATTAGATGCCTGATTATGACCTGAAGCTTTTGTCAGTAGAAAGTAAGACATTAATGAGTAATGCATGCAAACCAAGGGTGGGGCCTGTAAAATGCTAGAACCATAGCATAGAAATGTGGAGGAGGAGGGAAAGGGAGCTGAGAGCACTGAATTCAGTTTTGAGCCTCTAAATTAGCCCTAATCTGAGAGGCAGAATAGTTTAATAATCAAATTATAGATCTATAATTGAAGGAGCTATTCACCTGTTTTTCTTTTCTTTTTCTTTCTTTCTTTCTTTTTTTTTATGGTTTGCATACAGGAAGGGATTATGAAGAGATCCAGTCATGACTCTGTAATGCTAGTTGTAAACATCATACATGCAGTTTTTATCTCCATTCCTTTTTATTCAAGATTTCTCATACTACATCACTATCTACTTTCCAAAACATCTGCTTGTATTCCATCAGCCAAAGTATTTCATGGATCTTGGTATGTTGGGCTCCTAG
Source organism: Rhynchomys soricoides (assembly GCA_019843965.1). Taxonomy (NCBI): domain Eukaryota; kingdom Metazoa; phylum Chordata; class Mammalia; order Rodentia; family Muridae; genus Rhynchomys; species Rhynchomys soricoides. The sequence continues at coordinate 833,690 of JADRCH010000195.1, read as the reverse complement.
TTTCAAATGGCCACATGATTGGAAGAAAGAAAAAAGGAAACTTTTCACATTGTCAATTCAGTTTCAGTTCACAGTTTGAGTGACAAAAGAGATGTTTCCTTTTGCTCTGACAATTTTAACAGAAGTAAAATGTTTCTTTCACATGTGCTCCACAACTGGTTCTATGACTGGTACATCCTGAATGAGTTGTGTTGAAATGTTCATGAAGTAGATTTTTTTTCTCTCTCTGACATTCTATTTGTCTGCCTACCTGGGTCCTTTATTCCTAGTCTGGATTATCTAAGTAGATGTCTTAGTCATGGTTCACTCACTATCTCCCGAGTTCCACATTTGGTGGTTGTTTTGAACCTTTTTGTCACAGGCCTCCTCTATCGCCTCACTTCTGCATCTTATGTTCTCCAAAGCCACAACATGTATCTCATGCCTTAGGATAGTATCTGCCAGGTGACTCTCAGCAGCAATGTATTGTTTTACAGACAAGAGCTGATGCCAAGCAATTGCAGCCTGCACTGTGGTAGCTCGCTTCCTTTTTTCTCAGATTCTTTCAAACAGATACAGCCTTCAACTGAAGCCTAATCCCACCCCAGCTCACAGATGGCCCTGTTTTAAATCAGGAATTATTTCACCTGCCTGTGCACAGTCCTCAGAGAGTGACCATTTGTCAAGTTCCATTGAACAGTCCTTACTGAGGCTTAGAAAGGTAGATTTTCCTTTTCTATACTTACAGATGGAGCCTTACAGTGAAGGCTTAGAGAGATTATGTAACTCAGCGCGAAACACTAGAAGCTGATATATTTATATCTATCGGCTTAGATATAATCCAGCACAACACATGGGCTCTAGCACTCTGCCTGTAGCAGATGAGCTGCCTTGTGACTCATTAGAACTGAATAGCAAGCATTATCTGTCTCTTTTATACTGTCACTGACCATGTGGTTTGTCCAAGCCATAAAACTGAACTCCTACCTTGAAATGAGCCCTGTAACTGTAGCTCTCTATTCCACTCTCTCTATCTCAGCTCTAAGGCTAAATCACACACTTCCGAGGTAGGCAGTCTCAGCTACTTCATTCCTAAAACTATACCCATTGCTCAAGCAAGAACTTCTAGACCAGGCTTTACTTCTAAGATAATGTTTTCTATGATAGATAATAACTGAGAAGCACACAAAAGCCCAAGCATCAGCTGTAGCAGCAGTATGCTTCTTCGATTGCACTCCACTGCAATGTTGTCACTTGCATAGCCCATAACTGGCACTGCAGGATGCTGTATCTAGCTGTGGAGGCCATATGGTCTCTGGGATAGGTCTCAAACCTAGGTCTGGCCCTTCCTGATCCCCATCTCATGTTTTCATAAACAGGACATGATTTGACTTGACTATTTCACCCTGGAGTTAAAACTCTAGATGTTTCGCCCCAGTACATCCAGAAGGGGTGATATTCTCCTGAAGATATCGTTAGCAGCATCAGTATCCTGTTGTGGAATCATTCCACAGCTAACTCAATTACTATTATTTAGCTACTACTTCCTACACGTACTACAATGTTACTAATTTTTATGCTGCTGTATGTGACTTTTACTTTTATGTTTTCTCTCAGTTTTCTTATATATTTGAAGTATATATCTTATCTATCTGGAGTATTTATCTTAAATATCTGGAGTATATATTATCTTATATATGTGGAGTATATATCATCTTATATATCTGGAGCATATATTATTATATATCTTGGCATTACATGGTGCCTGGGAAGAGCAGAAATAAATAACAAGATTTTTTTCTGTATTTTTAATTTTTTCAATCATGTAACTTATTTATGTTACTTAGGATATGATGAATTATGGAAACTAATTATTATACTTCACATATATCATTATTTAGGATTTTATGAGGAATATTAGTACTCTTATTTTTAAGTTTAAAAAGTAAGTACTGGCTGGAACAAAGAAAGCTTGAAAAATGCCACTTTTTAAGCTATTAACTTCTGTGAAAATGTCAACTGTGGGTTAATTTTCTCAGTGATTTCTATACAAAATAGTAAATAGCACATATTTGTACTGAGTAAGGATACCTTACTCTTTTCTCAAAAGATGAAAAGCATATTTGCCCTGGTTCTGTACTGTATCAGAGCAGGCAGGCTTTACCTGGCCTTTTATATGTTGTTGTCAGAGCCCCAGAACATGCTAATTTTTAGAAGTTTATAAACAAGTATTCATTTATACCAAAATATACCATGAGAAAAATTAAATAAAAACATTTTCTAAAATGATTAAACCCCAAATTAAAGTGTCATGGGATTGAATACATGATTAAGTATTCCAAATCTTCAGGAAGTATTTACAGATTTTTCTCCATTTAAAAATGGAAAATTAGATATATGTTCCTTTTATTAATTTTGAGTTAATTCAAGGTACTTATATCAGTCAGAAAACATAAAATCTTTAAATAAATATTAATTAAAGTTACTGAATATTAAAGAAATTTTAAAATGATGAATAGTAACATTTTACACTAATTAGCTTTACATTTATAAAAAAGTTTTTTAAAAGAAAAAAAAAATTATCTGTTGCTGAGGGAAGAGCTCCTACAGATTCACAAATGCCAAACAGTATAGAGTTACAATCCAAGATACACTGGTGAATTTTGTTACATAAATTCTGTCATTAACTGGTGCTCAATTCCCCATAACAGAAGATTTTTGTCCTGTTTGTTACAAATTCTCAGTCAATTTATAAAGACAATCTTTATAAAACATGACATGCCTTAGTGGGGAGAAATTATTTAAAGAATTTCTCTTGAGGGCAATGTTGTTAATGAGCTCATGAACGTTGGTATCGTCCCTGCGGAAGTTGCTGACAATGTAGTTCCAAGAGCTATCCATAATATCTCAGCAGGGAAGCACTCTATATAGCTTTGGCAATCCAGTCTGTCATACAGTTATTGGTAATTATCTGCTTAATTTATCTAATTTATAGAATTTATTTATTTATTTATTATTTATCTATTTATATTATGGTAATCTTTGAGTTTCTTTCTGGATTTTTGCTTGTTTCTTGCTTCCCCCCAGAATAGCTTCAAAGTCTGTTATTGTCTGATTCTCCACAATCCTGTGTGATTTTTGTCTTTGATTTCAAATTCATAGATCCTCTCTATTCTAAAAAAAAAATTCCTGTAAAATCAGTTACTTCAACCACAGTGTACATGACACCACTCTCACAGTTACCTTACTTCTCTATAGTGGAGCCTGAGTTTAGCAAAACTCTGAGTTAGAGGAGTGATCAAAGAAGTGTTTGGAACTGAAAATTGTAGTAATGTGCTGCAGGAGATCTCATGAAAAATTGCAGATTCTAACCTTGGTAGGTTTCCAGATCATCATTCAAATTTTGCTGCTTTTTCTAATTATTCTGGTGTTAAATGAAGCAAAGTAAATATAAGTACATACTGTTATACTTAGTAAGCTTTAATGTAGTTAAACCAATACAGAAATAGACTTGGTGGGTGCTGAGCATAAAGTAAATTATATGAGAGGAGAGGAAGAATTTTGAGTTTATCTGAGATCTGCTGAAAAATTGTTGATTCCTAGATATCGAGCACCACAAAGTAACAATCACTGATGTGGACAGCGAGACAAATACCTATATCACAGACGAAATAATTGGAATATATTAAACCACCCACTTCAGAGTTATAAATTAAGATAAAGTAAACTCTACGATATCTTACACTATGTGTTTGTGTGAAATGTCTGTATATACTATATATTTTGTATATACTTATATATTCATATATAAGAGAGGGTGTACTCATGTGAGTGTGCCTATAAAGGCCAAAGATCAATATCAGATATCTTTCTTAATCATTTTCTACCTTAATATTTCCTACATTAATTAGTATTCTTTGAAAGTTCTTTATATACATACATACAATCTCCCTGGCCTTACACTAGCCCCAGCTACAAAAAACAACATTCCCTGGCAACTTCATGTTATCTTCTTTTGTTTTTACAACCGTTGAGTACAGTGAGTGCTGTCCATATGCATATGAGTGTGGGATCATCCTCTAGGGCATAGCAGCCTACTAATGGCCAGCTCCCCAAAGAAAAGTAAGTTTTTCTCCAAATCTCCTGCTTACCAGTTTGTCTGGCTTACTCACTGTGGAAAATCTCCTGTTTCTGCTTCCCCAGCATTAAGATTTCAGATGTCTGTGGTACTTAAGTATTTACCTCAATATTCAGACCCTCACGTTTTTGCAGCAAAATGTCTCACCCAATGAAGACATTGGTTTATTGAGTTACGTTACTAATAGATACCTCGACAGATGTATTCACTAATCAAACATCCCTTTCTTTCTACTTCCTTCTCCTTAATGCTCATTTACTCAAGGTTGGAAGATGGAGAATACTAAAGACAGCCAATTTAAGGTTGAGCATCATTATATTCTTATTAAAAGTTTTGCCAGTTATGCATCTCTGTATTAACTGTTGCACACTGCAAAAAAGAAACTTCCCTGACTAAAGTGTGAGAACAGTCCAGGTCTATTGATATCAACATACATACTTAGAGGGCAATTTGATAATATGACTAATTATTAAATAAGGACAGGCTCTACTGCAGAACACACAGTATTCCCAGCTATGAGTTTTAGGCCAGGATTACATTTCATGGTATAAAATTGACTCTTAGGAAGTATATCTTAAAATTCAGTCAGCAAACAGTTACCCCACAGCAATCAGTATTCTATAATCAGTAGGCATATCTTGCCTTATAATTCCACATTGGTAACATGCAGGTTTCAGTACCAGGTAAAACCATAAATGTCTTTTCTTCACTGATACCTTTTCTTACCCAAAAGCGTGTATAGTTCTGTAAACATCTGAAAATATCTGAAAGAAAACCCCAGACTCAGGTAGTATATAAAAACAAAGAGTGTTTATTCTGCAGAAATATCTAGCATGCTAGGGTCACCACTATTTCAGCATGGCAACGCAAAAACATTCAAGATAACAGAACTGCTTAATTGCTTCTGAGATAATGTCAGACACCTAAAGCCTTGGTCACATTCCAGGGGGTTACAAAAACCAAAGGCCATAAAGAAGATACACACCACACCACAGAACCATAGGTGCAAAACAGGATATAAGATATTGACTGGGTTTAATCTATACAAAACTTCAAGGACAGCTTAGTTATGGTCTTTAACTTTCCATGAACCTGTAAGCTATTAACAAATGATGAATGTTTAGCCAGACATTTGCTCCTAGTGGATATGCATGTAAACATTCTGTTATAAACTTTTTATTTTATTTATGGCCTGAATTTATGTGCAAACTCATAGTAATCTTTTTACCATGTGAACCCACACTCTGAAAGTCATACAAGTGCTCAGAAAAAAGAATAGAGATAGTCCTCCATCCTCTTCTCCTCCCGAGACTTAGAGAAGCACAATTCTCTGCCAAAGAAGAACAAAGGCCACGTTACTTAGTCTCTCGCTGTGTTACTGTGAGGTACTAAACTGGAGACTGCAGCTTCTTGCCTCAGTGTAACCCAGACAGATACCTTACACTTATGTAGCAAATGATTTAATTAATCACTTAATTTTAATGATTTGTGTGCAAGCAAAGTACCTTACACTTATGTAGCAAATGATTTATGGCTTACTCTGAGTAGAAAAACAATGGAAAAAAAGAACTCTTCAGTTCTTTCTTCTACAATAAAACTAGCCAGTATGTAAAAAGTTTCCTAGTAGGTTTGAGATTAATTTCTCCATGCACTGTAAAGTATATGGGCTCTTAAACAATGCTTTCCTTATAATAATAGTAGATAACTGCCAAAGAACAGCCTCCACTTGTAGAGGAGTTCTGAGGAAGGGTTTCTGGAAACAGTAAAAAGAACAACTCAAAATCAAATTGTGGGTTATAAGCTGATGGCCTACGTTCTACTCAAGAGAACTCTCCAGGCAGCTCTCTCTCAAGACAACTTTTTCTTGAAAGTCTAAAATCACTCTGATAGTGTAGCTCTTAAAGATCAAAATCCAGTCTTTTACTTACATATCAATTCAATCATTACTCCAGGTTCCCTTTTGATTGTCCCATGAATCAGCATCCCATTACTCCAGCTCCTTGATTCTTAGAGTCAACAAGCACTTTTTTAAAATTTATTTTTACATTGAAGATAAATTCAGAGATCTACCTGCCTTTGTTAAGCACAGACAATAATCAAGCTTGGTAGGACCCCACCCTGAAATTACCATTCCTACCATGCCTGGTCCTGTACCTACATTGACTCTGTCCCAGGAATCTGCCTGCCTTTGTAAGCAAAAACAAAAACCTAGCTGGGTGGGATCTTGCCCTGTGGTCACCATTTTCTAAACCTCTTTATCCTCTTCTTTACTATTTTTATGCCAAAACCAGATCTTAGTACAGCTCCCTTTGTTCATTTAGATCTGTGAAGCTCATTATACAATTCATATTGGATTCTGATATTTTGCATAGTTGAGAAACTATATATTTTAGAACTCATGTTTTCAAAGTTATTTTCCACAGTCTTAAGGGCTGTCCTGAAGGTCTCAGCATTTACCATTTGTTGAGACATAAGCATACCCTTGCCTCCTGGACTCATCCTGCTTTTAATTATCACAGTGTCATTAATCTTGGCAGGGAGAATATTTCCTGAAGAAAGAACATAAAGTAAGTAAATAAATAAATATTTAAATATATATATATATATATAATTATAATATATATTACAGTGTGTGTGTTTGTGTGTGTGTGTCTGTGTGTGTGTGTGTACAAGCCTTACACCCACAGCAACAATCAACGATGGTAGAGGCCTACTCCATGCTGGCTCTGATCCAGGGGTGAGAAGCATGTCATGACATCCCTATCATGGCCAACAGGACTCAACAGATACTCAAAGGCAACCAAAATAGCTTGTACTACTTTGGAGATACCCAGGGCATCCTTGACCTATAACTCATGAGGAAGTATGAAGTCTTCAAGTCTTTCAAGTCTTACATTGAAATTTTGGTATAATAGCTAATGTCTTCTTGTAGCAGCATTTTTGACCCATACAGGGTACCTTTATTTGAGTTACTTTCTTAAAGTTAGATTTTGAAATTAGCTTACTAATTAGTGGGTTCCAGTAAAATTTTTCCATATATCTATAGTTAAATTTGGCCTATCCACTACATGCCACTTCTACAAGGACTCCCTCTCTACTTACTCATTTATTTCTTTCAGACTACATGAATTATAGTATCATTTCACTTATATTTTTCTATTGGGCTATTATATAGTAGCCTTTCATATGACTTTTTCATAACCTTTCCTTTCAATTAGTCCTTCCCACTACCCCCAATAGCTCCCATAATCCTAAGCTCCTTTCAACTTAAATCCTTTTCACCCCCATCAGTTTGAAGAATTTTGTTATATAATTACATTCATAAAGAGAATATTTCAAAAATGCATTTTAAGGTTGTTATTTCAAATAGTTTCAGGTTAAAAATGAAGTTTTCCAAATTTTTAATACAAAAACAAAAATTTTCATTCACTTCTTTTAAGAGTAACTGAATGTTTACCAGGAAAAAAATTTAATGGGCAAGGAAATAACAATAATCAATACATATTTACCAGTTTGAAGATTAGATGAAAATGGAAAGAACACATGTCTTTATATAAACTGACATTTGCAGAATGATAAGATAAATAGAGCCAAACCAAATCACTGTAAAACCTGAGTACTAAGTTCAGAAATGGCTTTGTGACAACTATTTCTCATTAATTCAGAAGAATAATAGACACAGCAACCAGGATTATAGCTGAATTTATTAAGCCTTTTATTAGTCAGATATCTTTCACTGTGAAAAAGTACTGCAGAAATTCAAATTAAAGGGATAAAGTTTACTTTTGGCTCACTATTTCAGAGGGATCAGTTTATAGTCAGTTAGCTCCACTGCTTTTACTGTGGTGAAGTAGAACCGCCTGGTGGTAACAGGATGGCAGAACAGAGCTGTTCGGGGAAAGATGGCTAAAATGAAGAGGTAAAAAGGGAAGAAGTGATAAAGGGCAAAACATAACTACCAGGGCACATCAGCAATGACTTACTTTCTCTGGACTAGGCCTCCCCTAATAATGCTCTAAATTTGGCCCCATGATTCATTTCCTATATAAGAGCAATATTAAACACCTAGAACACTAGGAAGTCTGCAGTACGTCTTTGAGGACATTTAACATACAAAATGTGGCACTGCACCCTCCACATCAATTATTTGTATATCAAATGCTTCTTGTTCATAGAATAGCAACAAAGTTACAATTCAAATACCTATACTACACATAATTTGATGGTAAATGATAGCCTTGGGAGCACTCAGAGTAAGTCACTTTAATACAGGGGATGAATGATAGGACAAACAGTATGTAAGAGGGTTTGACATTTTTGTACATTAATTTTTGAGTTGGGTTTTCATTACTCTCATTTTATAGCTCATCTCTACCTATCAATTGTCTGGATAGTATCATAGATTGCCCCATAATCTAATTTGCCTTGCTACCTATTAATCAAAATCCCATGGGAGCTTCGGACTCCACACATTCATTGCATGAGGACCAGGATATTTATTTTACAAAGTGGATAGAGTCCAAAGCTAGTGACCTGCCCAAATCATATAGATGGATATTAGAGACAAGCTAAATTTTAAAAAACCCTAAATCCATAGAAGGAAGAGACAGCTGCCAATAAGATCCAACGTGTGAGAATTCATCACTCCACTGTCTTCCTTCAGTCAGATGACAACCACACAAGCAAAGCCCTTCATTTGAAATTACCAGCTTGCAATTATTTTATCTTGTAGTTTCCTTTTAAATCTTGTCTCCAACATCCTTCTCCCCCTACCCTTCAAACATTATAACCTCGACTGTGATAAGGATGTGTAATTAGCCTTTGTTAAACCTGTAATGTTTCTGGGGGATCTGAAGACAATTCTCCAGGTATGAAGCCCAGACCATGTATCTCCATTCTTGGAATTCTATTTTTATTTGAAAAAAACAGGCCTAAACCTTTCACTGACCCTATTCTGGGCATTATGCTTCTCTGGATTCTTGGCCTAAAACAGACAAATTTCTCATAATACTCAGAAAGAGGTTGTCCAGCTGTTCTTTTGTTTTTCCACACCATTCACAGCTCATCAGTCTGATGGGGAAGCCTCACCCTCTTAGAAAACTGTTCTCCAACTGCGATAAGAGGATAATCCTATTGAATAAGGGACCAGAAAAAAATACCAGAATGAGTTGCAAGGTTAGAGAAGAAAATTGTCAAAGTGATTCTGATATATATGCTTAATGTTATTGTGTGTTACTATATTAAGCATTGTGAACTATTTAAGATATCTGGAATAAATTTGCACAACTTAGCCAAGATTTCAGTTACAAATTGATAAAGGAAGTGACTCTGGGAGGAGTGGGTTGAAGCTCTTGCTCTAGTCCTCCCCATTACATTAGCTCTTTCTGATTCTTCACTCCAGAACAAATATTATTTTAAAGACTGTATCCTCTCGTGTTGTGAAACACATTCAGTGCTGTAATCAGGGGTCAATGAATCTCTTGGCAAGAGAAGTTTGGGAAAGAGAAGAGTTATTTAATACTCAGCAAATATATTGGTCATTCCTTTGAGAAATGAACAACAACAACAACAATGAAAATTATTTCACCCTTTAAAAGCATTTTATATATTCCACATATTCTGTGTGTGTGTGTGTGTATGTGTGTATGTGTGTGTGTGTAATAAGATTGACTTTCCTTTTTATAATTGATAGTGTTCTTATCATTACAAAGGTATCTTCTGTTATCCTTTGGTTATAGATACTAGTAAGAGGGAGAATCGTGAAGACACAAAGTGATAAAATATCCATTACTGGCATCTTGCTTTCAAAAGTCCAATGAGTTCCAGAAGGCAAGAGTGACTGCATAAGACTATGCAACAGGCTGCTGGTGCAACAGATGCAGAACCAAAGCAACCGAACAGATCGGCCTCAGCTTGATGTGCAGTGCTTGAGAGACAAGCCTGAGAGCGTCATTATGGTCAGAACATGACTCCACTGTAGTTTGGGCTAGCAAAAGCCTCTGCATTGAGGACTACACTGTAAGACTAGATGTTCATATCACTGGGACACAATGGGACTTTCATATAAAATGTTTAATTTTCAATGTGTTAAATAGAGGATATCCATTCCATTTCTTAGGTCTCTGTACTGACTGCCTTTGAGTTCATTATTTCTTCTGGAACACTAAAATGCCACTGAATATACATATATTTCATTAAGTTTTTAAGTATCCAGTTTTTTAGAAAGGCTGACAGCTATAGTAAATGCTATCTATCACCAAGACAAACAAAGAATTCTGCTCTGCAGAGAGCCACAATCTGAGACAAAACATATATAGTTAAATCTAAGTGAGAAAACGTAAGTTCACTTTTCAGTCTTATATTGAATTTCTTGATACAGAATATCTGTATGGTTTAAGTAGTTAAACTTCGAATATCCCAATTACATCAAAAGTTGACTCATTATACTATCAAAAATATTATGCTACTATATTTTTTTTGACTGCTTTATTCGGTTATTGGTTGAACTGTATGATACCATCCAGGTTATGCTCTCTATTTTCTCCATAATTTGCTTTACATAGATCTTTTAGGTTTTGAATATGCTATTTTTTTTAAGATGGTACAAACTTGCAATTTCAGCAACCTAGAAACAGATAGAAAATCAAGTTTTAGGTTAGCCTGGGCTACATAGCCACTCTAAAAGAAAACCATAAACAACAGCAAGATGGCATGATACATTGCTTGTGCCAAACCTGAGGACCTGAGTTTGATCTTCAGAACCCATAGGTGGAAAGAGAGAACCAATCCCACAAGTTGTTCTCAAATGCACACACTTGATATATAAATACTTTAATTTTGTTGTTGTTGTTTTTTGAGACAGTCACACTATGCAACCTTGGCTGGTGTGACAGCTATTGTTGGTTGTCAACCTGACTATATGTGGAAAGAATGACAGTACAGAAATGGAGAGCACACTTGTGAGCTGGATCTTGATGCAGATCTTGAGGTTGGAAGGCACAGGTTTTTGATACAGATCTTGATCTTATCATTTTCTCCATCATTCTGAAGCAGCTGGCTTAAAAGAAGGTAAGAATGGCCTTTTGAAGACACAGTAATGGTGTCAATTAGGTGGCAGCAGCCTGGAGGGGTGGGGCAGGTATATGCTTTAAATCAGCACCCAATATATAGTAGTTTCTCTTATTGCCATAATCCATGGGTCCAGGAATCAAGGGTTTGAAAAGGGAATAGTTCCTTGCACTATCTCCTCTAGTAATCCACTGGGCAAATTTTTGCTACCTGTTCTCACAACCCTAAGTTCTGCTGGCCTAGAAGCTTTGGTTCCAAACTGGAAAGTGCTCCTGCCAGGAGCTACAACAAATATTCCATAGACCTGAAGGCTCTGATTTCCCCTGCTTACTTTAGGCTTCTAATACCCTTAAACCAAGGATACGCTATTATACTGTTAAAGTTTTTAAATTGATAGTTCCTTCTGGTAGATGGATTACTGTAGGATTGTGCAGAATACCTGATGATAGGCAGTAGAACGGTTCTGTCTCTAATGCCTCCTGCTCATTGTTCTTGCTCTCCTTATGTCTTATGATTTTGCAGAACAAATATTTTTAAAGCTTGACATTGTTTGTTAGTAACCAACCATTCTTCCATAAAATGCATTAACTCACCTGGAGATGAAGTGAAATATATATGTTTTCTTTAGTACTTTTCTCTGTTTCTGTCTGCCTCTCTGTCTGTCTCTATGTCTCTGTGTGTCTCTGTCTCTCTGCCTTTATGTCTCTCTCTGTCTCCTTCTCTCTTTTTCCCTCTCTGCCCACATCTCTACTAGACAGAGAGACACAACCTGTTCTGTCAGGTAAGAATAAACCAACAATTCAGGATTGTCTGAATCATCAAAATTTAAATTTTGTAAATTCAATTTTAGAACTGAAATGTACTTTATCATGAGCATTTTGAAAATCAGCAATCTATGTGTGGCACATGTATCCTTGGATTAACCACAGTTTTCAGCATGGTATTCTCTAGACAGTACAAATAAACATAGGTTATTGTATTTTTATAATATGCCACTTGCAAACATTTCTCTATTTTCTTTCTTGTATCATTCAATGCCTTTTCATTTTCAATTTGCCTCTTTAAACCCATGCCCCATAGGAGGTGCTGTCCAGACCTAGAAGGTCTTTCTCCATGTCTGCCAAATCTGATTTACAAGCCACCAAAGTATTCCAGAGTCTCCGTGGGAGAGTAAAACTAGGAAGAACTGTTAGAGCAAAATGGTTCATGACTGTAGCACCAGAAGAGAGGAAAAAGGGATGCTGACAGAAGAAATGCACTCATCCAAAAATAAAAACACACATTGTAAAAGTGTGTCATTTTCTTAAATGAATTGTAGGCAGTTATCTAAAATCTATAGGTTAATTGAAAAACAATGTTTCTGTTTGAATCTTATATAGCATTGAGTTAATGAACCACAACATCCTTGATATGCCATTTTGAACAGAGGAGTCTATTTTAAATGCAACTTAAACAAATAAAGACTCCCCATATTGCCTCAAGCAAAATTAAATTGCTATTGGGTTTGCCACAGCAGGAGGTAAACATTCTTGAAATAATTGGACATGATATAATATTATTCTTGCATTTTTTTTAAAGTCTTACATAAAACATATTTCTTCTAAATTAGTCTTGTAGTTTGACAAAAGCCCAAGAACAGATTTGTGGCATGGAACAGAGCAATGGTGTATTAAAATGTTAATTATTACTGCAACATCAATGCAGGAAATTATACTGGATTCATATCTTGATAAAAGTAAGAATTTACTTTTATTGAATAACACCATTCCTCAATATTTTAATAAATATTGCACAAGAAAGTAAAAAATATGAAATTTAAATATATCATATACTCCTAAATTAGGGCACAACTTTGATTAAAGTTTTAGGTGAAAAGGAAAGCAAGGGGCACAGATCAGGGGCAAACTATTAGCTCAGAGTGGGTATGAAGTACTATAAGTAAATTATCTTTACATATTGATTATGCTCTGAAACAATGAAACAATTAAAATCTATTTTATACTGCTTCTCTTCCTACAAGGTGAAACTCCAATACTTAGAATGATTAGACCACATTTTATCATCATTATATTAAAAGGTATTTCAATTTGTGATTAGTGTTCACTACCAATTGTGTATTTGGGAAAAAAAATCTTGTGGAAAGTTTAATTCAATAAATATTAGTAAGTAATTTGAAAGAGATGTTACAATACAGTCTGAATCTTGAGTGATCTAGTTGCCCCCACCCCCAGAGATGATATTTGAGGACCCTCAGTGAGTGGTAAAATATGAAAATATTTGTCCGTATACAAAATGACATTATTTGAAACAATTTATACACATTTAACTCTGCAATATATGTACAGCATTACACATTTTTGGTAAAAATGTATATGCTCTATTGCTTAAGAATAGCACCTACAATGTTCTGTCTATGTGAAACATGAAACAAAATTTTAAAAATATTTTTTAAAAAAATCTGAATCCATCCATTCATGTGCAACTTATAGATAAATGGTAGTTTTGACCACCAATGAACAACTCATGGATATAAACGTTTGATTATAACAGATATGATTTGACTTCACTTTGATCCACGTACAGTGGTATTTAAGCAGTATTACTCCATAGCAAATTTCTTTTTTAGAGCAAATGAAAGAGAAGTGGTAAGAATAAATTCCTAGCTGGGTGGTGGTGGTGAATGCCTTTAAACATAGCACTCTAGAGGCAGAAATAGGATAGTCTCTGTGAGTTCAAGGCTAGCCTGCTCTACAGAGCTAGCTGTAGGACAGCCAAGACTGCATAAAGAAACTCTGTCTCAATTAAAAAAATAAATAAATAAATAAAAAGGCACAAACTAACCAAACAACCAAATAAATGTGTAAATTCCCTGTATCCTATTGTTTATTTCTGAAGCTTTAAGGTCAGATGTCACAGTGAGCTCAGAACATTTCCTAGTGCTTTTCATTGGTTAGTTTTCCTGCCATAGTGGTAAAACAGCTGACATAAGTAAGTCAAGAGGTTTTGGGCTCGTGTTGGTGGAAAAAATGGTAGAGTGGCTTCTTAACATCATGCGGGAAAGGAAACAGAAAGAGACCAAGGAAGAAGGACAGACCTCAGAGAAGACATGGTCTACAAAGTTGTCAGTGATCTATGTCCACCAACTAGGCTGTACTTCTGAAAGTATCCAGAATTTCAAAATAGTATACTATTATCTTGGGACAAAATATTCAGTATGTGACCCTCTGAGGAACAATTCCAGCCATAAGTTTCTCCTCAAGAACTCCCAACTAATTTACTACCAGAGTATTAGATGAAGGCAGTAGCTCCCCAGAAGCCCTGACTGCGGGGGTTGGGGGGTGAAGGAGTGGGGGTGGGAGTCGGGGCGGGGAGACTAGGTTTGAAGATAGCAGCACACAGTTACACTAAGGAATAGGAAGGATCAAACACATAGAAAGAAAAACAAGTTGGACTGTGGCATCATCATGACAAAATGAACCACTCAAAGGAGAAATGTGATGGTACAGATGAACTATAGAAGGCCGAGGACAGTTTAGTTTGTTCCTAGAAAGCTTAGTCATCAATATGGAAACCAGGCATCACTGCTTGAGAATATTGGAAACGATTTCAAAGGTTCAGGCAAGTGAAATGGACAGAATTATTAAATAAATTCATAACACAAATAAGGAAGTGAAAGCAGTGTTTGAAGCACATGATACAGGGTGAAAGGATTTGAGGCTACATTGGTGGTAGTGGTAATAAGGGCTTGAAGATGGGAAATTTCTTGTAAGATTCCCTAGTCTGACCTTATAGTTGGAACTGGCAGGTACAGAGAGCAGTAATCTATTTAGTATAACTTGACAAAAATAAGTTTTAGATTTACAGGATCCAATGTTATCGTGAAACAATGTGTAGCTTGTGCTATCATTCAACCTCATAACCAAAATTTAGGTTCATGTCCTGAAGCCAAAAGTAGAATTAATTCATTTTTATGTCTATTAGTAGGTTGTCACCAGGGATCTCTCTAGCCTTTCCTTAGGTTCTCTGTCCTAAATTCAAATGAAACATGCAGAATTTAATATTAAAGATGGGCAGAATTTATTATAGAGTACAATGTAGCATTCTCCAGGGATGAGAGAGAGGGCAATGTACAAAAAGACCATTACAAAGCAGAACATTTCCACAGAGGAAGAGCAGATTTTGGCTATGAAGATTGTCATATGTTGATTTTATACTACTTCCAATGGTCTGAGGGGCATGTCCTGCCAGGTGACTGTTTTAAGTTGTCTTATAAGGATTAAGGCTCCTTGAACCAGATAGGTGTCAACTAATGACCTTCTAGATGGTTCAGAATGCTATGTGTCCTTCTACTTTTAAAGATATGTATCATGCCCCACTTCTCTAAACAGTTAGTAGAGACCCATGGTTTGAGTCCTCAGTGTGAGGTGTTATTATGAAGGAGATTTCTAGTGCTAATGACCTTTGAGTCTGGTAATATAGTAATTACCTACCTAACAATTCCCTCTTCAGTGTTGAATCCCTAAAGTCCTTCAGGAGGTAGGCATGGAATCAACTTGATTACTCATAGCTACAGTGGCAAAAAAGGGGGGGGGGAGGTTGGGGGGGGGAGTTAGGAGCTCTGTTTTACTGATTCCCAGGCCATACAGACTCATTTAAAAGCAGAGAGACTGTAAATTAGAGTAGATAAAATTAAAAAGACAGCTAAGTATGCACGGTCCAAAAACCTGTAGAATCACTACTAAGATTAAAGTAGGTATAACTAATTCCTACCATAAAAATCCAGAGATTTAAATTTATTAAAAAGGACAGTGATATTGTCTGAAATGATTTTAATGTGCTCAATTTATAAACACAAACATTCATTACCCTACCACGACAGTATAAAGATTGTAGAAATCTCATGTCCATTCAACACTGTGTCATTATACAGATAGAGTAGTCTCTTGTAAATAGATACCTCACCAAGCAGGGAAAGGTTGATATTAGCATTTTGTCTAAGCTCTACCCCACAGTTGCCTGGCAACAGCCAGGTGTGTCTGACTCACTATAAAAGAGGCTGCTCACCCACCGTCCTCTATCTTTTTTGCTTTCTTGCTCTGTCCTCCTGCCCCTTCCTACTCTCTTCCCATCCCCCTCCCTGTTCTCTCTCTACATGCTCATGGCCAGCCTCTCTACTGTCTATAATTACGCTCGAGCTCTCTCTCTCTCTCTCTCTCTCTCTCTCTCTCTCTCTCTCTCTCTCTCTCTCTCTCACTTTCTCTGTCTCTAGTACCCTCTCAACTTGCCCTCCCCATGCCCTGAATAAGCTCTAAGCTCTATTCTATACTCTACTGTTGTGTGACTGGAAGGCTGGAAGGGATGCCTCAGCACGGGCCTGCTGAGGCACCCCCTTCCCCCACCCCCACACCTGACTACACATCCACTAACCATATTCCTTCTCTCCTTATCTTTTTATAAAAGTCAACAGTTGGGCCAGAATTGTTTCAGCCTTCAGATGGGGAATCCTCTTGAGTGAGAGCACACTCAACATATATCCTATAGGAAGTCTTTCAGCTGGGAGAATGGCACTGTTGAAAGTTCCAGAAGGTTATCCAGAGCATTGACCAGCAGCTACCAGTACTACCAGGTAAGCTTGTATGCATTCAGCAATGGTTCAGGGAACTCCAAAAGAGCCAGGGTCATGAAGTGGCCAGTCTCAAAATCCCTTTGCTGATAGAGATCAGGGCACAGGTAAGCTGTAGGTTCTTTGTCATGGGACCATGGCAGTACAATCCCAGGCTGTTTCCAAAGTTCCAAGTTTTGTATTTTTCCAGAGGGCATTAGTTTTGCTATCCAACGGCTCACAACTTAAGGCTGATTGATTAACTGGTTCATTAGCATATCAAAGCCATGATTATCTCAAGTCAGAGTTGCCTTGTAGCTGGCTTCTTAACACATCTTGTAAGCAATACCTGTCACTAAGAATACTTTTTCCATTATGCAAAATGTTTTCACTTATTTTTCTGACAAATATACACAGAACCTCACTACCAATGCAATTGCCAACCCCCCTCTCCACAGCAACTCTGAGGCTAGCTGAAGCCATCGGAGTATATACAATAGTGTTTTTCTCATTTGGATTTTAGAACTAAAAAGGTAAATCCCTTGGTAAGTGTGGTTTGGAGTCCTTTGAGTATATCTGATTACTTCTAGTCTTAGATATGAAATGAAAACAGAAACTGGATGATCTTACCACTGGAAAACACTTAGGAGAAGTGATATCATCACAAAGGTAAATCCACAAAGGTGATCTACAGTTGTCATCAAGGATATACGAAGAAAAATTTTAAAAATGCAGTATATCTTTTTGGTGATGGAGGAACAAAAAGTCAAATTCTTACTTTGTTCCTTTAATCAGATATTGAAGGTCGCTCATGTGCTGACTTGACAAACGGTTTGGGGGGGCAGGGTTGGGGATGTGGTGGGGTGAGGGGTGTTCCCCTCCACAGAGGCTCTTTTCTAAGGCTTAGCTCAGGATTGATGGCAATCCCCAGGACCTTGACAGATATAGAAAAAGATAAAAGAACAAAGAAAGGGACTTTTCCAAAAAGGAGTTAATTGTTAGCCCTGAGGGCCTTCCTTGTAAGTTTTATTTTGCACCTGTTCTCTGTTGAAAATGAAGTTTGGTTTATTTTCATGATACATCAGACATTTCTGTTACTCACATTCTTTGATTGCCTATGGGAATTCATTCAGTTTAGAGACAAATTGTCTTACATATCAGGCTTTATCAACTGAAACATACTTATATATAGAAAGGGCATCCATGAAACACCTCTAAAGGACTTAAGCTCATGCATGAATGGGAAGGGTAGGGAAGGAAGATGAAATTGAAGAATAGTTTTAATGGCCAGTATTGGAGTATTACATGGTAACTTAGCTGAAGCTAAAAAATTTCATAACATTGAATATTGCTGATTAGAGATTGGTGTTCTACTATGGTTTCAAACTGGAAAAACTTAATGTTTATGGTTTAGAATAACATAAAAATGCTTTAATCTGACTGTAGCTGATATGGCTGTGATGGTCATATACCCACATGGCAATGTGGGTAGCCATTCTTGAAAGTTAATGAGGAGATCTGTAAGCACAAATCCCTATTTGTCAGGAAAGATGATCATGTCCATTACTCTGGTATTTTGTAGGAGTCTGAAGAAAATTCAGATTTCCCTTTTGGCCAGTAGGTATCTTCTCAATGGAAAAAAAAAAGGATATTCCAGTATTAATAGAAAAGCATGTGTCAAAGTTAAATTATTCTGTAGCATGATGGCAGAGTGATGTGTCATGGGAGGCCCATTGAGGCCAATAATCTGAGGAGATTCAGGCACTAACTTTAAGAGATAAAAACAGAGTAGGAGGCCCCACTACCTGTGACATCAAGACTAAACCTAGATATTATTGATGAAGATAGAGTTGAAGGCCAACTGGTGCACAGTGCAGACTTATTGTAGGAACATCTGGATCTGAGACCTGAGAGTCCTTCAATCTTTGAGACAGTAATCCCTTCAGTGTTCTTTTGTGCCACATTAAATGCAAAGTATCTTCCTAGGATGCCTCATAGATACCCAGCGATATGTTTTAAACCTGAATGAACATGTTTTTGCAAGTTACCTCAGGAAGACAAACCAGAAGCTAACCCTAAGTTTCTTGGTAAGGCTGGAAGGAGCTCTGTGTGCATTTTATTCTATTTTTGTGAGCTTTCGTTAGGTACTCTTTGTGAATAGTTACTATTTGGCATTTAAATTAAAGTTATTGCTTACATTATTTGCCTAACTCTGGGTTTTTACAATAAACTACTTGTCTAGTTGTTTATAAAGAATGTTTTAAAAGCCTAGTTCTCAGGCCAAAGCTGGGGGCTTTTTCAGATCCTGCTTGAGGTTTAATGAAGAATCAGAGACCTCTATATAGTTTAAAGCTGTTGGCCTTTTGCTGGGGCAGTCTCTAAACTAGCTACTATTTATCCTGTCTTCTCCACCATTTCATCTTTCCTTATAGTTCTTACTGGCTGCTTCTAGCTTCCTCCCACCTCTCTTCTACATCTGCCTGCCAGGAAGCTCTGCCCCTACTACTTCCTGCCCCAGCTCCAGAACCCCCTTTTAATTACGAAAAAAGCCACAATCCTCACTCATCTAGTAGGCTGGGGAAGGTCAACTTCCTCAGAGCAGGTGAGCTTACTTTTAAAGGCAGGTGTGGAAATGACATTTACATACCCTGCAAGCCAGGTGTTGCTGGCTCCAAATAATAACTGAAAACACAAAAACACACTTTTTGATAGCCAGAAAATACAATATTTGGGGATCATCCCAACACAAACTAACATCTTTCTTTTTACATTTTGTAATCAAATGTATTCCAAGTATGAAGGATACATCCATTGGAGATATGAATCTAGGTATTAAAGGTGAGTTAACCATCTATCTATGAGAGCAAGGTATCAATGCAAACCCAGGTCATCCCCCACTCACTAGATAGTCCAGGAGTCAGGGGTAACCTGCTTCACCTGATTTCAGAGTTGTTTCCTTGGCTAGTTTCACTTTAAAAAAAGAACAAAACCAAAAACAACAAACTTTCATATTCATTCATAGCAACCGTTGAACATGATTTTCTTTTTCTTTTTTGTAAGTATCTGGAGAGATTTGGAGGAAAGTGAAAATGGAATAGCCTCTGATATGGGTCACAATGGATCAAATGCAGATTGTCTCAAGGGAATCTGTAACTTACTACATTACCCAAAATAAATTACTTACCATCATCCGAGATCTGGCATTCCCTCTTTGTCACAACACATATAGTCAATAGAGACTGATAGATTCTTTCTACGCTCCTGAAATGAGCCAATTCAAGCCACATTAGACTGTATTAAAGGGGAGTTCACTGTCCCCAAGGAAGTAGGTGAGGGAAATCACCATGGGGAGAGAGGGAGGAAGGAGGGGCGAGAGAGTGAAAAGGGTGCTTGTGCAGAGAGAAGACAAGAAGAGGAAGAACAACAACAAGAAGAGGGGGGAGGGGATCTGGATTATAGCTTCTGGGGGAAGAGCAATCTCTGGGCTGGAAAATTTAAGGTTGGGGGCAGGGTACACCAGGTAGAGACTGAAGGATACTGGGAGAACCTGCCTGTAGCCTAGATCTGCTTTGATATGTGAAATATTCATCTCAGTCCCATGTCCGGGCGTCTGGAACCAAACAGAGACATCGAGAAAGCATTACCTCTGTAGTCAAGCTCCTTTTGAAAAGGTCACCTGAGTTAATAGATGTAGTAGGGGCTGTAAATCAAATGAGCAAGATGAGTAACACAAGGAACTTAGTCATGAAGGTAGCTTGGAGATCATGATAGGAGATCTTGAAGCCAGGGTCAAAGTGTGTGCACAGAGGGAAATCATAAGTTTAAGAGTAGGAAATTTCGGGGCCTCAACACAAGAGAATGCAGGCTCTAACCAGAATTAAGTTTAAAAAAAAATTTTTTTTTTTCAAATGCAAACAGGTGGAAACACTGAAAGGTATCACTGTGTGCTGTGTAGTCATTTCCCCTCTGGTTAAAAACCTTCTGAAAAGAGAAGCTTCTTAGAACACTGTGTTAAGAGGAGATGAAACTGGGATGTTTTAAAACAGGATGTTTACAGAAAAATCAAACAAGAAGATGTTGAAGTGAAGCATCCTGCTGGGAAACTCCTTAAGTTCAGGAAGTAACGCACTCAAACTAATTTCTACAAGTCCATGAACCCAACCTGATTCCCTAGGACCCTGCCTACTCAGGAAAACATAAGTAATAAGCGCTGAAGAGAGAGAATCTCATACAAGCTGCAATGCCTAGCAGAGGTTCAGAACAGCTGAGCTGTCTGGAAGAAGCTGAAACCAACTGGTTTGGAAAGGATCCTTTCCAACCTTTCCCAGCTTTCACCTGCTGTCTGTCATCCACGCTGGTTGGGCTGTGGCGATGGAGCTATCTTTGAGTCATTTTTGGCCCTGTAAATAAACTCTACTTATATCCTTGTAAGCAACCCCAAATAAAATGTATTGGTTCACCAACTTCGACTTTGGTGTTATCCTTACTTTGCTCTGCCTTTGGTTCTCTATATAAGGTGAGTAGATGTTTCTTTCATGGCTATTGGACAATAAGGTCAATATTGAATTATTGAATTTCCCTGTGTTCTTTCCTTGGCTTCCTAGTCATTGTGATATCCAAAAATTTTATAAACACATCAATATATACAGGGTACAGTGTAGAAGATAGGTGTGATTTATTGTAAAGTCTGCATTATAAAAGATGAAACAATCAACAAATGGACAAACTGTGAAGCAAAATAGTCTCATGCGGTAAAATAAACTTTTTAACTAGAGAGACCATTGTGACAATTTACATTGTAGAAGGTCTACTATTGTTTGTTATGACTCCAGAGCAGACAGATTGAGTAAGAGCCTTCCCAGGTAAGTAACAGAGACATTAGAATAATCTCTTACAGATTTAGGGCCTTCTGGGCAGCAAATACAGAGGCCACTTAGGAAGTTGCATCTTCCAACAGAGCCAAAGACATACCTCAGATCCCATTTCTCTGACTAGTAATTTGAGTCCTGAAGTTTAAATTCTTGGTTTTACAAGCTATAAAGTATGAAAGAGTGGTCAGTATCAATATTTAAATAGCTAATATTTAACTTGCTATCTAACAGGGTGAGTGAGAAATTATGGCTTTAATAGTTAAAGCTAATGTCTGAAAATGTTGGCTTCTCAGTTTTATGGCTTTGCTTTCTATTATATTCCAGCCCTTGTGAAACATAATCATGATTTCACAGAATTGGAATGTGAGACTGCCATCCTTATAATTAGAAGCATCTCGTGATGTCAAGGAAAAAAAAAAAGGAAAACACAAAAATAAAAGGAAAGTTCAGTAGTGATTAAAAATGTTATGGATACCAGCTCTTCACAAGACAGGGAAAGGGCACAGACTGGAATTGCATGAATGGAAAGTAAGGTCTATTGGCTACACATAAGTTGTATTCTAATATGCAGGTCTTTTGCACTAAACTCCTTTTTTCTACAGCTTTGTACTTTATTATTATGTGTTTAGTTATAATTTATATGCAATGAAATGCACACATCAAAACTATTTTGTTTAATCAGCTTGTGAGTTGTATAAGCCCAGGAAACCACCACTGAAATCATGCCATGGAACATTTCCATCATTCCAAGAAGATTTCTTCATGATACTTTTGGGCAAATCTTTCTACCTCCCACTGCTGCTAAGCAATCACTATCTAGTTTTATAACAGGGACTTAGAAACAACTTTTGTGGAATAATCATTAATCCCACAAAGCAACAAAAATCTGGGTCCTATTCTCTTATTTAGCATCTATCTCTTTTGTCTTACTGTTAGTCTTTCTAGTGCTCAGTTCTTCTGTTCTTGTCTCTGAAAGACATATATAAGCAATAAGTCACTGTTTTAAACTTTCAGCTATCTTGGATTATGATTGAATTATAAACATCTTTTTAACAACAGGGAACCTCATAGGATTGAACACTCACAAATAAAGATGATTACTAACTATGGTAAGACTGTACCTTGGAGAAGGAGTAATTTTTTTATGGAAAGCAGATTATTCCTTCCAATGACAATAGTATTAATGAGTTCTTCAGGTACATGAAACCACATTTCTAGACCAGGACAGAGATAATGATCAACCATATCACACTTTGATGGACAGTGAGACTGCTTAGTAATCTACACCTTTCAGCATGCCTGAGTTCTTCTTCTACTTAGAGCTAAGGCCTGTGCCAATGTTTTAAAGGCAAAGTCAGTTTATAATCTCTTTATAATTCCCAATGTAACCTCATTGATTAAACCTCATTTCTCTGTTCTCACAATTATTTGACTCCTTAAGAGGTCCATTGAAGCTGGGCAGTGGTGGTGCATGCCTTTAATCCCAGCACTTGGGAGGCAGAGACAGGTGGATTTCTGAGTTCGAGTCCAACCTGGTCTACAGAGTGAGTTCCGGGACAGCCAAGGGTATACAGAGAAACCCTGTTTCGAAAAACAAACAAACAAACAAACAAACAAAAAAAGAGGTCCATTAATGAACAAAGTTGGCCAAATCTAGCCAGTTACAACTAGTATGGCCTATGATTTTCCCTTAAAATAAAAAAAAAAAAACTTTGACTAAAGGTTGCTTTTCATTCTTCTTTCTTTCTTTTTTTCTTTCTATTTTTTTCTCTTTTTTTGATTTTTCATTAATGCAACGTACAGCACTGCTTGTTTGTTTTCTTTCGTTGAGTATTGGGATTTTTCAAATACATTAATTTAGCAGCACTTTTCGGTTTCATTTTGCTTCTAGGAATATTTGTTCACTATACAAATATACTATTATGTAGAGGCTGATGGTGTCTAATTAGGTTATCAAAAACCTGTTTCAAGTGTCTTGAGCACAGACTAAAGGAAACCTGACCCAGCTTTGTTTGATTGACAATAAAGAATTGGAGTATAGCCAATGACTGGGCATAGGGAGCCAGGGAAGGATCCTGAGAGTTGCACCAGCCAAGACACAGGAGGTAGGAGGGAGAATTGCCATGACCCTGGAGAGACAAGCAGAGTTAGAGCTGCAGTGGGGAGATCATCTGAAATGTAGAAGTAAAGGGAAAGCGGCCCTGGAAGGGCTGCCCAAAAGCATCTTGGGCAGCAAAGACCAGTGGGCTTCACAGAAGGTATCAGGCCAGCAAAGTTAAAAGTAGATTTAGAAGGTATTAAGCCAGGAGTACCAGAGGGAAGGGCATGCTAGCAGTGGGAGGCTCAGAAGTGCCCAACTACTGAGCTAGTTAAGGCATGTGAAAAATAAGGTAGTGTGTGTCTTTCATTCATGGATCCATAAATAGCACCTGGGCCAGTGCTCATGAGGGACCCACTAGGATCCAAAGCAGTATAGCCAAAACTCACTGCAACACTATTATTTGCTTTTCAGTTCTATTATTGATGGGCATCTGAGTTTTTTCAAGTTTAGGTTAGTATGATATAGAAGTTAGATCTGGTTCTTCATCCCAATCCCATGCTCCTAGAAATAAGACTCAGACTCAAAATAGATTAACAAATACCTTGGCCATATAGCTAGGCTTTTCTCTTATTAGATCATAAAATAATCCATTTATTTTAACCTACAGTCTGTCACGTGTCTGGTTATCTGTGCTCAGTTACCATGCATCTGTGGCGTTACATCTTCTCAGTGGTTTCCTAGAAACCACTGAATACTAGGTTTAAGGTGTGTCCATAGGTTGTTAGAGAAATTCTGGGCTGACTGTAGTACCTCAAGGTAAAGGGGTTGGCAGCAATTCATTCTAATATCAAGTAATAAAGAAAATGTTTTGACTACCATGTCTGTACAATTTATTACCTGTTAGTAATAGTTATATGCCAGTGATTGTATC
Source organism: Rhynchomys soricoides (assembly GCA_019843965.1). Classification (NCBI taxonomy): domain Eukaryota; kingdom Metazoa; phylum Chordata; class Mammalia; order Rodentia; family Muridae; genus Rhynchomys; species Rhynchomys soricoides. Next base: position 809,060 of record JADRCH010000195.1, on the reverse strand, counting down.
AAAAATGTACCTTTATATGACCACATATATTGTTTGCATATTTTATGTGAACTTTATGATCAGTTAATCTACTATAACGAGCATTCTTTTGGTTTACAATTTAAAATTGATAAGACAATAATGAAGACTTTTTATCTCCAAATAATCAGGTGTTTTATTTAGCATTTAGCAAGTTCCTTATTTAGCAGTTTATAATCTCAAAATCTATATATGATAAAGTTTCCTTTTTTGCTTTTGATAACATAGCCAGATCTAGTCTCTCACCTTTAGTCAAATTATTGCAACTAAAAAAACAAACAAAATAAGGTTTCTATTAATCTGAAGATAAGTGAAGTATCTGTCATGATTTGTTGCAGATGGACAAAGATGGTATTCCTTAAATTTAAAGTTAAAAAGTGATAGGTTAAGAGATCAATAATTTGCATTGCAGACACTCAGATGAAGATCTATTATTTAGGAATTCTGATCAAGAATAAACAGTTTGGGTTTTGATGTTTAATGTTAGACAGTTTAGGTGAAATTGGGAGTTCCCAACCTAGATCAAATGGCAGAAAACAGACCCAGGTGTCTAAAGAAGAGATCCATCAAAAAGATACAAGATGTTTTGACTAGTATTCCAGGATCAATGCCAAGTCTGGGATTATTTCATTGGTGGGCTCATACTAGACAAGTGTACATCTGGTACATTCTTCTTCTTCTTTTTTTTTAAGTAGTCCTTTAGTATAGAGTCAGGCCTTTAGAAGAAAATTGGGTATACAGGTAAACACATAAGCTTTTCTGTGAAAAAGAGAGGGGTGTTAGGATTGTTATAAAGAGAAATTAATACTTAGAAAAAAACCACAAAAAGCAGAAATAGGCAAGTCAGACGATTCATTGTTTCTATACTTACAGTGCTAGAGACTTCTGTGGTCAACAGGAGCTAGACAGGTACTTAGGAGAATGTGGAAATTCACATTTAAAATCGGATAGAACAAAACATACTGAAATTAAAGATATAATGTTATCCAGTGTTTTAGGGTTTCTTTTCCTGCACAAACATCATGACCAAGAAGCAAGTTGGGAAGGAAAGGGGTTATTTGGCATTTCTGTTCATCACCAAAGGAAATTAGAACTGGAACTCAAACAGGTCAGGAAGCAGGAGCTGGTCAGAGGCCATGGAGGGATGCTGCTTACTGACTTGCTTCTACTGGCTTACTCAGCTTGCTTTCTTATAGAATTTAGGACTACAAATCCAGGGATGGCACCACTCACAATGGGCCCTCCCACACTTGATCCTTAATTGAGAAAATGCCTTACAGCTGTATATCCTGGAGGCATTTCCTCAAGGGAGGCTCCTTTCTTTGAGATAACTCCAGCTTATGTCAAGTTGACACACAAAACCAGCCAGTACAATAAGTGAGCTCAATCTTCTTTGTAAAATCTTTAGCAACTTGTAATTTTTAAACTCTGAATCTCTTGAAGTAATTTCTGTATGAATATACATAAATAACTTTAAGGCTTTATATTGTACTGTTTGTTGTGAATATATTATGCCATATGTTCTATGTTTTTATTGCTAAGCATTGAAATTGTAGTCACAGTATTAGCCATGTAGACAAATGTTCTTCACAGAACCACAGATCATAAAATGTTGGTTGTGCTTGAGTATTTTTCAAAGGTTGAAGCTTGCCAATGTCTTTGGCTCTATAATACACTGTGTAATCATACATCCAAAAGTATAAAAACAAATTGCTAATATATATAAATGCAAGAAATCAAGCAAAAATATCTACCCATGAAGTTCCAGAACTACTAGACTCCATCCTAAGGTACATGAAACTCCTGCTCTGTATATCTCATTTATATTCTGCCTCAAGTTCTTTGTTACTAGTAAATAAATTAGGAGTATTCAGTATTTAAGACTTCAATATTTACAAAGGATTTTTAACTCGTCTTAGTTCCTCAAATCTAAGCCTCATGTAATGTTAGGTCAACACTGGAATGTCAGTATTGAGGAAGTTATATAGATTTAGCATTAAGTTTCCATGAGGGAAACTTACAAAGATTTAGATTATGCTTGGAGTCATACAGCAGGAGATTAAATAAGATGGATACACTGAAAAAATGAAGAATACAAAGTGTCTTATATACGGGTGCTATATTTATTTATAGGACTTTGCTAAATAATTGTTTTAAGTCAAAACAAATATTTTTATTAAGACATGTGTGTGTGTGTGTGTGTGTGTGTGTGTGTGTGTTGGGGGTGGGGTTTGTATGTGTTTGTGTATCTAGCTTTAATAATTGCAAGATGTTTTTTCAGCATTGAATTAAATCTTTTTTGATTTATGTTCAAAGCTTCTTTGAACAGAAATTGTTTGTTGTGTTTCAGTGCTGGAAGATGCTTCCAGATGATCACAGAAACTCCTTCCACGGAGAAGTGTTGGTGTTTGTGATGTACCCAGGATGTTTACTGATCATTACCTGTTGAAGTAGAAGTAGCTTTGTACAGGTAATCCTTTTTTGTTTTTAAAGATTAGTTAATTAATTAATATATATTTTACTAGATATACAGTGTTCTCCTTGCATGTATGCCTGCAAACAGATCTCATTATAGATGGGTATAAGGCACCCTGTGGGTTCTTGTCCTGGGAATTGAACTCTGGCCCTCTGGAAGAACAGCCAGTGCTCTTAACCTCTGAGCCATCTCTTCAGCCGCTGTACAGGTATTTCTTCAGAAAGGAAATGTTAAACAAAGCTAAAGAAAGGGGGCAGTCAAAGTTACATTGAATGGAGAATGTGCTACAGATATTGACTGCTGGTCTGTATTTATATATGTCTCTGTGTGTTTTTTGTTATTGTTATTTTGGAAATTTGAAATGCTTGGGAGGCATGCAATTTTAATTCTTCACAATGAATCATTTTAGCTTGCTCTTTAAGATTTACAATGAGCAGTTACATTTCTACTACAATTGCATAAACTTTAAAATTCGTTAGGTTCAATTTTTTAAGACAAAAATAGTAGTTTTCTTCAATGTAAATGCATTTCTGAATAAAAATCAGAGCAATTCCTGGAATTCTTTGGGAGTTAGAATAGTACATTGAATATTCTAATACTCATTAGAATAGTACATTGAGTGTAAAATGACTAACATTCAAATTCTTTTGAATTAACATGGTTGCTGTATAGTTAGATGTAAATTAGTAAGATAAGATTCAATTTTATTTTTATCTCAAGGTTAAAATATTATTAAATATAAAAAAATCTGACATAAAAGACATACTGCAGCCTTGATGAAATAAAATGTTGGGTTTTCTCCAATTATATTCTAATTTGTTCTTGTGACAAAATACAAGACTTGACATTCTCTCTACATTTGCCAAATACCAAGGGAGAATATGTGCTATTTGATCATCTATTTTCCTCTAACAATGTGTTCCAGATTCTTTATCATTTTTTTCTTTTTATTGTCAGATGAAAACCACAAAAAGATTTGTGCTGAGGATAAGACCTGATATGCAGAGGACTTTGTAACCAAATGCTTATAAAACATTTTTAAAGTTAAACTCAAGTGATATTTTCTACGTAAATAGGTTATAAATGACTCATTTCCATCATTAAAAGGACATAGATTGTTCAGAAAAAAAGAAGCCACTGTCATAGTTATTGTCAAACTATGTAAGTATTTAAACATATAGGCGAATTTTATCCAAGAAAAAATGACTCACAAATAGTCATACCCGTGTACCCCCTTAGAATTTCTTACATGATGTTTGGGAAATATCCTCTGTAACTAGCTCAAAAACTAGCAGATTCTCTAGAATTTGTGACTTTTCACTAAGTTCTCTCTTGTCTTTCCAATGATCTTCTTGTTTGTGTACTTCCAGCTTAGATGAGCTAATGAAAGGTTATGAGAATTTACTACGTATAATGTTCACCAAATTTTTTTTTTTTTACAAGTATGTTTATTTATCAGGTTTCCAACTCCCCATGATAATGGTAGTTAGTAAGAGAACTAGTAAGCCTGGTCAGTTTCTGAAGGCTCTACCACTGTTACTAAGAAGGTACAGACTATTTATTCTAAAAGTATATTCCTATAAGACTTGGGAGCAGAGCAAAGAAAATCATTTGCAGTTATAAGTAGGCCTGGAATTAAGATTAGTTCTAAATTATTATGTAACAGATATACTTAACATTTTCTCTTTGCAATCCTAGTAGTGAATTTTCCTAAGTAAAACAGTTCCATTGATGGCTTTGTTTCGTGTCTTTAACATTTTATCATTTTATGATTACAAAAGAACTTTCTCATTCTGTTATTTCAAGTGACTTCCAAGTTGTCCTAATGGTTAATTTAGAATTATCCATTTATAAATTCTCATCACAGGCCAGGGAATTTTCCCAGAGCTTGGTAGTGATATTTAAGATTTATGTTTATCCAGTGGATGGAGCTTTGAGACTCTTATAGAAGAATAGGCGGAAGAGATAGAAACTCCACAGGAAGATCAACAGTGTCAACTAAACTGAAACCTTGAGGGCTCTCAGAGTGTGAACCACCAAACAAAGAACACATAAGAGACTGGACCTAGTTCTTCCCGATTATATATAGCCGATGTACAGCTTGGCCTTCATGTGAATCCTGAACAACTGGGGGTGTGGGGGGGGTGGGGAGTCAGTCAGGGGGGAAAAGGATGCTCTCCCAAGAGCTATTGCCTGCACGTTGGATATGTTCTTCTAGATGGGCTATCTTGTCTGGCTGATGGGCTGTCTTGTCCAGCCTTAGTGGGAGAGGAAACACCTAGCCTTACAGAGACTTGAAGTGCCAGGGTGGCGCAATACCATGGGACCCCCCCCCCTAGAGGAAAAGGGGAGGGAGAGATGGGGGAATGATTGTATGTGTGTGGGGGTGACTGGTGGGGAAGGAGGTAGTAATCAGGACATAAAGTGAACAAGAAAAATTTAAAATTAAATTAAAAAAAAATGTTTTGGTTTGTCCATATCAACAAGGCAGTTATGACTGTAAGATACGCTAGGGCAATGGTGCCACAAAGTTCATGGGAGTAATCAATCAACCTCAGATTTTACTAAGGGCTTACTTCATGAAATAGATAGAACTCATAGGCAACCAAGCTTAGGTGACCAAGAACTTAAAGCTAGACAGTCCAAGGACCTTGGATCAAGCAAACAAACAAAAAAGTAGCAATAAAATAAAACGGCTCCTAATGGTATTGTGCTATACTCAGTGCCTTGTTCAGAGAAGCTTCCTTATGCAGTGTATAGGAATAAATATAGAGACCCACAGCCAGACATGACAGAAGCGAGAGATCTTGAAACACTCAGCCCTTCCTAGGATGTCTCAATCGAATCCCTCCCTTCAGGGCTCAGGGAACTCTGCAGATGAAGGGTCAGAGTGAAGAGCCAGACAGGATAGATGACAAGAGAACCAGGCACTCTAAACTAACATGAGCACTGCTCATATAAACTCATAGAGACTGAGACCATCTGCATGGGCTCACAAGTCCTCTGTATCTAGATTATGGCTTCTAGCTTGGTGTTTTTATGGGATTCCTTAGTGTGCTAGCAAGCCTGTGACTGATTTCCTGTGCCTTTTCTTGGGCTCCTTTCCTTCTCTTGGTTTGTTGTGTCTAATTCCAATGTGTTAGTTTTGTTTTGTCTTACTACATTTTATTATCATCCCTTAAAAGCCTGTTTGCATCCTAATGAGAGAGAGAAAGGGAGTGTATCCAGATGGTAGGGGATATGTTGTGGAAGTAGGAAGGTTACAGGGAGGGGGATCTGTGATTAGATATACCAAGTTAAAAAAAAACAAAAAAACAAAAATACTAACCCTATTTTTAATAAAAGAAAAGATAAAGAAATGTTTTGAAAGTTCTGCTTCTTGTTTTAAATTATATATATTTGTGTTTGCTTGTATATGTGAGTGCTGGAGTACAGGCAGTTGTAAGACCTCTGACATGGGTGCTGGGAACTGAATTTTGTCTTCTGTAAGGAAAGTATATATTTATAACTGCTGAGTCATCTCTCCAGTTCCTGGATACTTTTGATTCTTTATTGCTTTCTTTGTATAAATATCTGTAGTAGTTGTTATAAAATAAAATCTGTCCTTTTGGTCTAGTAGTTCCTCTACCTCTGACACGTTGGTTGAATCACACCTAAACCATGCATTTAACCAATGCACTAGTCATAACATTTGAGATAATATGGGAGAAAATGGAGATATTTTTACCCCTAAAAGATATTCAGCATCAAGTTTGACTCTTTATTTTCTGTACCATGACTCATTTTCATGTTAGGTTTTCTTATTTGAAAACAATAGTTCGTTGGCCACTGCTAATGTTAATAAGTTGTGAGAAACAAACAAACAATCTAACAAAGAAACAAAATTTGGGTTTCAGAGTCAAGGAGATGGCCAGCAAGAGTGTCATGTAAGGGTGCCTGCTGCCAAACCTAAGGATCTCAGTTCTATTCTCAGAATGAGAGAATCATCTTTCATTAAGTTGTCTACAGGTTTCCACACAGTTGCTGTGACACAAGGGCATACTCACACTAAATACATATGTGTATTCACGTGTGTATACATACATGCATATATTTGTAGAATGGGGTCATTCAATGTCTGAGAAGAAGAGACTTATGGTGTCAGAGACATGACTCCTTCAGGTAAACATAGACTCAAAATGAATGTTACTGTGGTCATATTTTAGGTCTCTCAAAATGCAGGGAACATTCATAATGACACAAATGTCATCAAAGGGCAAGGGCTTGCAACAACCAGCCTATTTTAAAACAGCCATAAAATGGCTGGAATTACCCAGCAAATGTCAAACTGGAGAAGTAGGCTCCTCAGTGGCCATTGCTGCTCTGCATCTGATAGCAGAATAACCCACAACAGTGTGGAGCCTGTTCTTTTTTATCAGAATGCTTTGGTCAAGAAATTCAAAGGGGGTGAATCTGTCCCTGGAAACCTCTTTAGTTTTGTTTTATGAGGGAGTACCAGAATTGATGTATCTAGCATAGAGTGATGATCCAGAGGTGAACAAGACATCAGTTATCCTGTGTCACATACTAAAAGAAGATAGATGGGAAGCTAAGATGGAGAGTCTACAGCATTCTTCCTGAGTCAGAATGCTTGGAGACCTTCATCACAGAAGATGCTCTAGCTCAAATCTACTGCACTAGTCCACTTCTAGGTGTACAGCTGGGCCAGGCTGCATATCGGGTAGCTTTAGGCTTTCTTGAGCCTCTACATGGGCCTTGCTTGATAAGTGGATTCATTGCCTCACTGGGACTTAACCACAACATTCTTTAAAACCAAAGGTAGGACCTTTGAATTACTAGAAATTCTTTAAAGCACTCTGCATTGAGAGTTATTTCTATTTTCTTCATATTGTTTGAAATTGAGAGTGTGTTTAGTCCACTGCAAAGTAGACATAGAGAAAAGAGAGAAAGGTTTGCAACACTGTCCTCTCTCATCCTTGTAAAGTACTACTAAGGCACATAGGGTTGTAAATCTAAAATTAACAAACAAACAAACAAATGTCAAAAATGTGTTTTAAAAAATGATCTGGGTTTTGATTTCAAGTTTTACCAATATTATTTAGTCTGTTAAGAAACATGAAATGAAAACACTCAAGCTAGGCACTGTTATTATAATTAAAATTTCTGAAAGAGAAATTTGAACATCAAACTTAGTAGGGTTATTTGATTAATGCTAGGCTTAGTCACAATATTCAAAGCTGCCAGCATATATTATTGCTCAGGGCAGTATAAAAGTTAATTTTACTTGTCAGGAATTTTTCCAAACCTTTACTTTTATTCCTTTATATATTTTTACATAATGATAGTTTTTTTCTCTTTTTAAAGCTAGTAAATAAACTATGAAGTAAAAGTAATTGGCTTTGTTTATGCCTTTAGAAAAATCTTTGTGTTCTTTGACATTGAATGCTCACCAAGTTTTTTGTCTAACTTAAAACTGATTTAAGACAAAATCCAGCAAAAGGAAAACAATACTTAAACCATTCTTGTACAAGATAGTGTAGAACCTTTCCTAAGGCCTATAATCTGTATTAAGAGTCCATAGTACAGTGCCAGCTCTAAGTCCTGTCCTGTTGAGTGGGCCATAAATCCATGCAAACAGATGCTGGTTACTCACTGTTTCTGATACTATGGCTTCCGTGAGTACATCATGCTGGGTGAGTTATAAAAAGTTTGCAAAACTAATAGCTAAGTGTACTGCTGGTATTGTGTCAATTTGACACAGGCTGGAGTTATCACAGAGAAAGGAGTTTCAATTGAGAAAATGCCTCCATGAGATCCAGCGGTAAGACATTTTCTCAATTAGTGATCAAGGGGGGAGGGCCCCTTGTGAGTGGTACTATCTGTGGGATGGTAGTCTTGGGCTCTATAAGAAAGCAAGCTGAGCAAGCCAGGAGAAACAAGTAAGCAAGCCAGTAATCAGCATTCCTCCAGGGCCTCTGCATCAGTTCCTGCTCCTTGACTTGCTTGAGTTCCAGTCCTGACTTCCTTTCGTGATGAACAGCAATTGGAAGTATAAGCCAAATAAATCGTTTCCTCCCCATCTTGCTTCTTGGTCATGGTGTTTGTGCAGGAATAGAAACCCTGACTAAGACACTAAGTGAGATTGTTGATGTCTTTTCTCTCCTAGCAGTCTACCTATAACCTAGGACATTATAAAACCTGGCCATCAGTGAAGATTCTGAATTAGAAATAATTCAGAACCCACCTGATTTCTCCAAGTCCTGTGATCAAAACATATGGTATTTTTAGCAGTATATTTTTGTCCTCAAGTTCTAGTGGACAACCACGTACATGAACAATAACATGTACTGTGTTCAGGAACTCTTGGATCAACATCTCAAAGTTAGGAATCCCATGCCTGGAACTTGGTTTATCAATTGATAGCCTATGGTTTCTATAATAACAGATTGCTTTGTGAATATTTATCCTTATCATCGATCAGTTTATTTCTTATCCCTCATCAGATAAATTTCTTTTTGAAACAAACATGGAGAACCACAAATGATAAAAGTGTTTGTGGAGTGCTAATCATGAATTGAACATTTGTCACATACCACTTTTTCCAACGCCCAGAGACATCACAGAAAAGGTAGTGGAAAGGTTGCTAAGAGCCAGGGGTTGGGGAGAATTGTTTTGAAATAGTGTCAGCTGGACAGGTATTTGTGAACTATCAAGAGCCACACAAGATCAGTTTAGTATATATTTCAGCATGGATGTGTTATACTAGAAGTCCCTAGTCTTTCTTGAGAAGTTGCTGGCAGGTTATGGCTGCTGGGGAAGGGAAGTCAGTTTTCTTTACGAGTGAGACTAAGGTGTACTGCTACAGTAGACAGTTTTATGCCTGCATGAATTTGGGCAACATTAATTTGATTCAGTAGTTTTGATACATACACACACACACACACACACTTTAAAATGGTGATCTGAAGTTTGAAGGGAGACATAAGTGGAGAAAACTTGGTAAAGTGGGGAGTGAAGAACATAAAATTGCATTCAGGTCTAAAAAATTAGAAAATAACAAGAGGAAATAAGAGAAAGATGATACACATAATATCCAGAAAATATTATCGTTGTGAACATACCCACATAACATCCCTGAATTCATTCACTCATTGAAGACAACTAAAGGGATGCAGCTTCCAATTGCTGAGCCCAAATATAGCAACATTAAATTTTACAATTGTAAAAGGGCTTTGAGGTTTACCAAAAGAGTTTTCATACAAAGAGTGAATCTCATTGCAGATATGAAACGAATACCATATTTAGGTGATGTCAACTTGACTGCTCAGGATTTAATCACTGAAATTTTTCTCCTCAAAATAATTACTTTTGATTCATCTGATCTTTATGAATATGACAACTTTTCTCAGACTAGTCAAATGTGTTGAAATAAGCTTCTACTACTGAAAATTACCTAATTACTAGGCATTTGGTTTAGCTAATGTTTAGGTATCTATTTTACAGATAAAATAGTTCCTGTTTTATATACATGCAATTCTGAGGGCAAATAGACAGACCACCTGTTTATATGGTATCACACTCACCATTAGTATAAAGCAATGCAGACTGTCTGGAGGTGATACTCCAAGGAATGACCTTGAAATTATTCATTCCATCACTGGTGAGAACTGAAACCAAGATAGAAGAACAGTTGGTCATGCCTTGGCAGCTCAAAGTTCAGAGAAGGCAAAGGAACAACATTTACTACGCTTTCTACAATTCCTGTATTTATGATCACAATTGATAGCTCTCAATTTAAAGAAACAAGTTTCTTAATAATGGAAGCATAACCAATACCTGTGTAGCAATTTAAAAAACTAGATCATTTTTGTCTCTCCGTGACATGTCAATGGGATCAGTCTTTTGGTTAATCTATCTATATTCGTGCATTTTGTATTTCAGTACTGAAAAATAAAGCATGAGGCTCTAACTTCATGAAGAAATGATGCTGATTTTCCTCCACAGTTTTAAAGGTTCAAAGAACTGGGTCTGGATGGCTTTCTTACTGCCTGATTCCTCTCAAGGTACAGGCCTAATGCAAACAGTTTTATAAAAGGGCTGGGGGTGTTTCTGTTCTGGTTTATCTCCTTTATTTTATCGAGCCAAGGTAGAGAAAAAATTGATGACTTTATCTAATCCTAATTACTTCCTTACAGTCTGTGCTCAAAATATCACAGTTATTTAAGTTTTACACTAAATTATCTAGCTGGGAAGATTATAATCCAACACATAAACTCTTGGGAAAAACACTCAAGCCATGTCCAAAACATCTTCAAATATGTGATGTCAGTGCCCATTTTCCTTCAAGACTTCTTTGGCCAACACTCTGGTCAACTGTGAGGCTCAAAACTCTTGAATCTGAAGATCACATTTGACCCTCTTCATTAAGTGCAGTTCTGTTTTAGAACATGCACTTAAATGTTTGATGAATGCATGGCTGGGTAAACTCTTAGCCAGGATATTGTTTCAGCATGTTTTCAAGAAGGCTAGCCTTTATGGATGTTCTTTTAATGTTGGTGCCCAGACGCAGGGAACATCCTTCAGATCTGTGTGTTTAACTTCCTTTGATACTGCTATATGTAAATTAGTACAGGCTGAAAGTACATTTTCTTTTTTAGTATCAGAGCAACACTGTTGGCTCATTTTGAGTTTGTGGTCATATAAAATCTTGGACCTTTCCATGAACTCTCTTCATTCTGAAGACCAACCCATATATTATATTCAGAAGAAAAATGGTCTCATCTTTGAGCAGTTATATCCTGTACTTAGAAGATTATCTTTTGAACTTAAAATCAGGGCCACATGTTTTTCTGTTAAACTTCATCTTGCTGCTGTAAGTTCATTCCATCAAATCCATTGTGCTTTCTAAATTTATCATCCTATATTCTGGTGACCCCACACTGAATTCTGCAGGCTTGACAAGTATGTCTTTCTATGTTTAAAAGAACCAGCCATTGGAGAGAGAGAGAGCAAGTCCCTGTGACATACTCTATTCAATGACATTTAATACAGAGCCACTAAAGATGATGAATTTGATATGTATGTATTAAGCATCTATGAACTAGAGCAACCCATGTAAAAACAGAACAAATGAAAAAATGTGTCAGCTATTGTATACTCTCGACCTGGCAACCTAGTACTGTATCAAATGTAGTGTGTAGTGGAGGTCTAAGAGTAAGTTTTCAACTTAGATTCATATTTGTACTGTTCTATTCTATGTCCATGGATGCTCAGTGGTCAGCTTCTCTGAGAGATGTCTTTCCACAGTTACTAGGAAGATGTTCTATTAGATGAGAAGATAAATGTTTTAAGTAAAGGATAGCTTAGAACTTGGTTAAGAAATCTGTGAACAATTTTGGCTGATTCATACAAAGGACACAACAAGTTTATTTTAGCTCTGAACATCTTAAGCTTTTAAGAATTTACTGATCAGTTTATAGTTCTATTTCTTTTGATCTCAGTGCATCAGAAAACTATGGAATAGACCTCATACTTTATTTTTTAATATTAACATATTTGCATATTTCTCGGTTACTATAGCATTGTATTTATCTGGGGTGCTGAACAATGGTTGCATCATGAAATCAGAAGAGGTGTTGGATGCTCTGGGCCTAGAGTGAACTGGTACATGAAAGGCTAGAAATGAAACACAGATCCTCTGAACATGCATCCTATGCTCTTAATCACTGAACCATTTCTTCAGCCCCAGTGAGGAGTTTTATCACTGACACATGATGGGACTAATCAAATTTGTTTAATGTCATATGATTATATTATTAATTATAGAGTAGAGATTTTTGTTTACCTTGGTCCAGGTAATCAGACTACTAAGAGGAGTAAAATAAATTTCTAAGCAAAATGGGCCCCTATATAGAATATCTAATTACAAATGGTTAGTCTTAGATACATATGTATATAAGCAATACTGAGTGGATTCAGTAGGATTACATGTACTGTGTATATGTGAGTATGCATATACATATAACAACCATAATTAAAGAAGAAGCCTGAATTTTGGTTGTGAGATCTGGACGGGTTTGAGATGAGGAGAGACTTGGTATAGATGCAGTGCCCATGTATTAAATTTAAAGAATAGAATGAGTATAGTACAAATATATCATCACAAAAAGATATAAACAGAGGAGGCAAATTAAAGATCTGAGTGTTGATCAAGAGTTGTTCTAGATGTGTATATTTTGAATTTATTGAGAGGGATACTATGCTCAGGCACCTACAGTCATTCCCATTACTCCTCAACAACTCTCATGTTCTACTGAAAGGCTCTTCAGTCTTTACCTTTTGAAAATAGAAGACAAATTTGTCAATTTTACAAAAACCCACTGAATTTTTAGGATTATTTTCATTTTACCCCTAAAATAAATCTGTCTATCCAAGAGGATTCCATCCACTGTAGCCAGAAAGTCATTTCAATGCAACTGTTTATTTGTGATTTTGGTGCCAAAAATTTTACAAATTCAAGAACATAAAAGCATTCATAAACTTGCTAGTGTTCCATTACAAAGCCAGAATGTATTATGTGTTTTGGTAATCAGAAGGAAATTGAGCTTAAATACCATGTTTGTCAATGAAAATTTCAATAAAATGTTAGAAATTGAACTCTTTTAAGTACTTAACAATGGACAAATAATGAAATATTACTTTGTATGCATAGAAAGGTTTTTATCTTAGTCTCCTGGAAGATGAATTACCTATTAGAATATTCAATGTAAGGAGTATGAGCTAAAAAGAAGGGGTTGAAGAGATACCTCCCTTGTATAGAGAACTCCATGCTTCTATAGAAGCCAGCTTTAAGTTCCAGCACCCACATGAGGCTAACAACCATCTGTAACTCCAGTGCTCAGGTATTTAATTCTCTGTTATGGCCTTCTTGTTCATCATTCACTCTAGGAATGAGCAAACATAGGTGCAAACAAAATCTCGATATTCACAAAGTCACAATAACCATCATGGTACAATAACCTAAAGTGGTATGGTTGTTGCACATGTATTTGCATGGTAGCCTACGGTAATCTAATTGGGCTTAAGACACTCTCAATTTACTGGAAAACAATGACTGGTACTGGAAACCTAGCAACTACTCAATGCTAGTGAAATCAAAGATCTTAGAGGAGAACTTACAGCTACCACTTTATTTAACCAGCAAAGTCCTTAATAACAGTTTAAAAACTGTGTCACAATAGCTACCAATAAGTCTAAAGGAAACTTCACTTTCTAACAGAGACCATTATCAAAAAAAACAAAAACAAAAAAAACCAAAAAAAAACATAACCAATCAAAATATAGAGCTGTGTAATCCTCAGGCCCAAGTGATTCATTTAGAAAGCTCACCTGCACTTAAGATTCAGGGAGTGATGTAGAAAATGAGGCAGAAAGATTTTAAGAGGCAGAGAAACAGGGAGCTTAGAGTGAGAGTCTCTTTGAGTAATGTCAGAAGTTACAGCCATAAATTCCCACCAACATGACTGTGTAGATATGAGCTTAACAAGGATGACACCAATACACATGCAAATGGTGAAGGGTGAAACACCCAAGAGGCTTCAAGCCTATACAGAAAGAACTACACCCAACTAAAGAATGCTAAGAAAGGAAGAAATACTTTTTTTCCAGTCAAGAGAAGACCACTGGTGATTCAACAACAAATAGTCAGCTGTGAAAACACAGATATGGGTAATACTATAAAAATTGAGCACCACTTGTCAGTGGTGGCCCATATCTTTAATCTCAGCATTTGGGAAGCAGAGACAGGTGGATCTCTAAGTTAGAGGCTAGCCTCGTCTACAAAGTTAGTTCCATCACATCTAAGGCTACAAATTTATTTCTCAAAAACCCAAACAACAACATCAACAATAACAAACCTGAGCAAGTTATATTTAGGAATATGTGTGTGTGTATATGTATTAATCAGAGTTCTCTAAAGAAGCAAAACCGATAGAATAAATTTATAAATATAAAAATGGTATTTATTATAATGAGTTACAGGCTGTACTGGCTGGTTTTGTGTTTCAACTTGACACAAGCTGGAGTTATCACAGAGAAAGGAGCTACAGGTGAGGAAATGCCTCCATGAGATCCAGCTGTAAGGCATTTTCTCAATTAGCGATCAAGGGGGGAGGGCCCATTATGGGTGGTACCACCCTGGGCTGGTAGTCTTGGGTTTTATAAGAAAGCAAGCTGAGCAAGTCAGGGGAAGCAAGCCAGTAAGGAACATCGCTCCATGGCCTCTGCAACAGCTCCTGCTTCCTGATCTTCTTGAGTTCCAGTCCTGACTTCCTTTGGTGACGAACAGCAGTGTGGAAGTGTAAGTTGAATAAACCCATTCCTCCCCAACTTGCTTCTTGATCATGATGTTCGTGCAGGAATAGAAACCCTAAGACAAAGGCTATGGATCAACTATTTCAACAACTGTCTTACAACAGAAGTCCAAGAATCCAACTGTTCAGTCCGCACAGAGCTGAATCCCCCCAAAAAGTAGGTTCTAGTTACCAAAGATACAAAAGTTGCCAGTGAGAGTAAGGACGGACTGGAGAGATGGCTCAGCAGTTAAGAGCACTGACTACTCTTCCAGAGGTCCTGAGTTCAATTCCCAGCAACCACATGGTGGCTCACAACCACCTGTAATGAGATGTGATGCCCTCTTCTGGTGTGTCTGAAAAACTACTCATAAATAAAATAAAAATCCTTAAAAAAAAAAAAAAAAAAAAAGAGAGAGAGAGAGAGAGAGTAAGGACAAACCAGGCAAAGAGCCAGTGCTTCCTTCTTCCATGTCTTTTTAATACCCTGTTATCAGAAGGTGTGTACCAGACTTAAAGTAGATCTTTCTAATTCAAAATGTCTTGATTTGGGGTGGATATTCCCACCTTAAATTATTCAACCAAGAAAACTCCTCCAAAGGAGTATTCAACCACCTGTGTTTTAATGAATTCAGTGTGTATTTTAGTTCACAGCCAAGAGTAGAATCACCACACACACAAATACACACACACACTCATATATCAACTAAAAATGAGTTCATGAACTTGAAGGAGAGCAAGGGGAGGTATATAGAAAAGCTTGGAAGGAGGAAAGAGAATGGAGAAATGCTGTAAATATATTATGATCTTACAAATAAAAGAACAGTATTGTTTCAGAGTGCATTGGATTGTAGCATTGTAAATAAAAAATAATATTTTTTGAAGATACAAAGAAATGGTCATCAACTCTTGTTTTGTTACCACCAACTCGTATTGTATTACTCAATACTGTATAAATATATCAAAAATTTCACCATGGTCTGGGGAGATGGCTCAGTGGTTAAGAACACTGACTGCTCTTCCAGAGGTCGTGAGTTCAATTCCCAGCAACCACATGGTGGCTCACAACCATCTTTAATGGGATCTGATGCCCTCTTCAGGTGTGTCTGAAGACAGCGACAGTATACGCACATAAATAAAAATAAATCTTTAAAAAAACTGTTACTTTTCATACTAAACTATGAAAACATAGAAATAAAGAAACAGAAAACTACAACAAAGTTATACTTGGTGTGCTTTTATTTTTCCTGACTTGAATTTACTATTGAGCATCATTCTCATGCAAGTAATTTTAGATCATAAATTGTACTGTGGAACCAAAACGTATTTGATGACTGAAAATATCATTCAGCTATCTTTGTGTGTATTGTTGAACAATATAGGACTGCTGAAGATCATTTGGTAAAAACAGTTCATAAGACAGTCAAGAAAAATAAAGATCACAATATTCTTATAGCTATAACCAAAGTCTTTATTTTATCAATGTGTCTAAAGCTATGAGGCAAATCTATAAAAGGACAAAAAAATCCACCAATTCTTAATTTACGTTGTCACAAAGAATAATAGGCCACCTAGTCTTTGAAATTTTACAAACATGAAACGAAGTAATTAAATTACCAAGAATCAAAAGAGAATGATAAACATAATCAGCATTGGCTCAGTTAGAATAGTAACTTCTGTTTGCAACCACCATCATTTACTTATAATTAAATTTCCTTTTACTTGATATTGCAGTGATTTTGTAGTTAATAAAGATGACTGAAAGAGGCCAGGGAGGTCATTTATTCCATCCATTGATTTACTAATGCACTGCTTGGGCAGTTCTGTCCAGCTGATGTCTGTCTTTTGACTGACAGCTCTACAAGGATACTTACAATATTTCAGTTGGGAATACAAACCATTTATCAATAGCCTGAATTATTCCTACACCTGGAGAATTGGAGAACTGGCTATGACCCACCTCTTCACAACGGCCTTTGTATTTTCAGATTCTCCATCTTCCATACTCTTATAAAGCTGGCAGAGATTCTGCGCTCTGATCCTTCTTCTTGTTAATTTTGTTTCTATTTCCATCTTTAAGATTGAGGATAGTGATTTTCACTGTACCTTGTCTTTTTCTAGCTTTTTGTTAGTATTATGGCTTGGAAGTAACAAACCACTTAGTAAGATGAAGTTACAGGCTTGGTATTGGTGGGTTACCATTCCAACTCTAGGACCAACCATCTGCAGTGTTTGTACGTCATTGGCTTTGAAACTAGACACCAGCAATTGACCTATTAACAGATTGATGTATGTAAGATTAAAATAAATATGAAAACAGAAAAACAATACAGTGTTTTTCTTCTTAAAAAAATCTTCATCTTGTCTAGTGGCTTTAAACCTGTAAAAATGCCAAAAGAGCTTTAATTTTTTTCTTATCTAGCAAACTGAAACAGTTTTTTAGAAAAATCTGCCTGAGGACAGAAAGGCTGGCTCAATTTCTTGCAATTTCTTCTCATGGGCAAAAGCCAGAAAATGTGCTAGTAAGGCTCAGGTTGTTGGATTTGCTACAGGAAAAATCAGACCACAGTACAAAGATTTATCAGATAATTATGGTTTATTTAACCACAAACTAACAACTCAGGGCTTATAAAGGATTTAATGCTTTTACAGACAAAAACAAATTCAAATTCTGAATCTATTATTTTTCTTTAAAGCCATATTAACCTTTCTGGCTAAATGAATAATTTTCTTCATAATATACAAATTCCCTAGGCTTAGGGAAATGTTCAGTGGTCCAAGGAAGAGGTGTTGCTTTAAGAAAGGACTTAGGACCAGAGTTCTGTTTCATATCCACTCAGACATTTCACTAACATTTGGTTTTCCCCAGTTTGAATACATGTAAACTGAGATTAGCTTTCTATTTCCTTGCCTTGAAGACTAAAGGCAACATTTTTATAATATGATATTTTTTTTTGTCTAAAGTTAATTTGTTGAGAAAAGTACCTAATTAGGTCAAAAGAGTGAACTCTAGCATAATTGAATGTTTTCACATTATGTATGTATCACTAACTATACATTGGTCTGTGAATATCCATCATAATTTATCTTTATGAATCTGATAACAGGTTGTTGTTTTCCAGTTTTATGATCCATTTGTTAACAGGCGTGGAACAAAGCACTATGAAGAGATAAATGTGCATGTAAAGATGGTATATTTACATTTTCACAAATAGTTTTTCACATTCAAGTAATCATTAGTCAGAGAGCTGGCAAATGAATGAATAGAAATTGAGAGATGGGAGAGAAGTATCTAAATATTTTGTATTATGCATGTATTTTTCAGAACAAAAATGATTTTGGCTTAAGGCCAATATATAACATTTACTATACTATGATCCTTTTTATTGAATCTTGTTTTGTAGGAAGAATTTTTTATTTATTTATTTATTTTAGACACAGGGTCTTCTCTGTAGCTTATACTAACCTGAGACTCAAAGTGATTTCCCCTGGTTCCTGAGATTATAGACAGGAATGGACCAAGTCTCAGTGGTTCATCTTTTCTAGTGATCCTTACCTGAAACTCTGTATATGGTTTTTGATTACAAAATTATAATTTCAAAAGGCATAATTTTATAATCTTAAGTTAGTATTTCCATGTGTATGTATTTACTATTTTAGTATTTACTATTTTAATGTTTTTTCCAAAGTCTTTAATGAAATTCGAAAGATGTTGCAGAGTCAAACCTGTATTTACTGATCTAACTTTTTTATTTTACTAAATTTATTCTGTTGGTAATGTTTGTGGCTATTCATCATTGTTTTTGTGTAATTCATATGTTGCTCTCAAATTCCTGTTAATTAAATTTGGAATCTAGAACTAATTCTGTCAGCCTCTACTGCATTACCATGTGGTTTAAAAATGAGACACTAAATACGATTTTCAGATCACTCACTATACTTTCTTGAATTAAAAGTAAATAAAATATTAATTAACATAGGCTTAAATTGTCAAGCTTTACACTACTTTAGAATTTTTACTGCAATCAGAACATTTTTTGTAAGATTATAATAAAATTTAAATATACTTTACTTTGCAAAATTTAGCGTCCTGATCAGGTGTAGATTTCTATTATTCAGTCTCTAGTACCTATATTTCAATTAAAGAGATGTTTGTTCTTAATGTGAAATTCCAAAGTGATATATTGTATCCTTCTAAGAAAAGCAACTGGGAAGAAGTAAACTCCACAGAACAACACAGCCTTACTCTGGGCTTCTTGTAAAAGTCAGATGTCTTCAAATATCTTTACAACATTGTGATGAGACTGGTAGTCCTTAAGTTATACTCTTGGCTTACTGATCACTGGTTAACAGTCACATATGTTTTTCTAGTTTCCTGATGGGTTTTGTTTTCTACATTGTTACATAAACCACAAGGCTGCACCCACAATCGCATTTGAGACTATTTCCTGAGATGTGGATTTTGCAAAGTGGTTTTGAAATATTTCCTATATCTGGCAAGAAATTCAATCTTTACTAATCTCTCTCTCTCTCTCTCTCTCTCTCTCTCTCTCTCTCTCTCTGTCTCTCTTTGTTTCTCTGTTTCTCTCTCTCTGTCTCACACACACACACACACAAACACACACCTATGGTATTGTAATATTCAGCTTTCCCCTTTGTTTCTGGGTTGTCTAAATTCAAATATATAAATGTATTTAATATTTATTAAAGAGGAGGTAATGAAGAAGATTTTGTTTAATTTTCCAAAATAATTCTGAAGATTGCCTCTTGTTTTGACTTAACATTAACTCAAATCCCATTTGCCTTAAATGAAAAACACATAAAAGTAGGTCATACAGGACATGTTGGCTTCTTTATACTCATTCTTTGGTGTGGTAGGGTTTTTGTTAGAAAACATAAAATATTAGCTTTGCTATCACTGTTCCTGCAAAATGATTTTTCCTTATTTATTCTCCTCTCCCAATTATAGTTTATAATGAAATGAGTTATCAATATCAAAAAAGAGTATCTTTAAATATCACTATTATTTTTGCATGTGAATTTTATACAAGTTTTTCTATTATATTATCTGTGTTCTTCCTTAGTTTTACATACCCCTGTCTTTAATATTCATCAATAACCTTGTGTTGTAGAATTTCTAAATATTAGACATTTTCATGAGGTCTGTGCCCTCCTGCACACTGAGTTATTTCATAAAGACTGTTCTTCACATATTGTTATTATTAATGTTTTTGTCTATGAATGGGAACATGTATGTGAGGGATATGTTACATGATAATGACTACAGGTGTAGAGGCCAGAGGCCAATATTGGTTGGCTTTCTCTATTGCTTTATACCTTATTGTCTTCAAATTTATTTATTACGTGTGTATGTGTGAGTTCAGATGTGGATGTGCCATGGCAGAGTAGCATGTGGAACTCAGAGGACGGCTTTACAGAGTTAATTCTTTTCTTCTACCTTTTATAGTTGTTGGGATTAAACACAAGGCTTTAGGACTGCATAGTAAACACCTTTATCCATCTAACCATCTCTCTGGCTCACGTTATATTTTGAGAGTGAATTTTTACTGGACTTGAAACTCACCATTTATGTATTTATTTTGTTATTTGGCAACCAACTGGGATAATTAACTCCCAGGGCTCTGCTGTCCCTGCTTCCCGGTAATTGATGTAATGGCAAGCACATCACTATCTTTTCCAGATTTTCACATGGGTTCTGAGGTACTAATGTCAGCTTCTCATACTTATATAGCAACCATCTTACCTACTGAGGCTTCTCTCTAGAGACCTTACTTTACAATGTTGTTCCATTATAGACTAAATGTCAATATTCTACTTTGGAGAAACCTGCGCATAACAAAATAAGTAGCATGGGACAGGTGAAGAGCAAATAACTTAAATTCAGTAAAGAATGTTACTTTTGATTCTAAAGAAAATAGTTGAAGTTTTTAAAAGAGTGATTAAGCACATATTTTAGAAGTTTCATGATTTTTTTGCTGTATGTAAAATGAATAGAATATGAAGTACCCACAGGAACTTATTCTCAGCACTTTTGCCTGGTCTGAGTTACTGCTCTTAGCACTAAGTATGGCAAAGGAAAGCTTTTCTGACCATCATGGAAGCTTCCCTGGGTCTACAGATAGAAATATAAACATATAGAAGGTAGTTTGCAACATGACCATTTAGTAGGTTTTTCTTAGTGTCTACAACCTCCCTAGCCATTGCTTCCCCCAAACTCCAGTATGAACACCAAAGATTAACTGACCTCATGTTAATATAAGAGAAGTAGTGATGACGAAACAGATTGCAGTGTCATGATAATCACTGAAATTTAATACAGTTAAGAACATGGTTAGAAAAACGTGCCACTAGCAAACTTCCAGCAATGACACTTACCATAGATTTTCAATTTAAAAATTTAAAATATCAGATGTTTAATTGAACAAAAACACAATAAAATTATCATTAAATTATTTTCACAATAAAAATTAGGAAATAATCAGATCAATTGTATGACACATGAAGCATAACAGAGAGTCCAAGTCTACCTATATATCTATAATTCTCATCTCAGACACAAAACATCTTTATTCAGAGTACACAAAAACACCCATGAGAATTTGCTGTTTTGTTAATCTTCCTATAAATAAGTGATTAAAAATTTATAAAATCTAAAAACATGAAGTTATACAAAGCCTCATCACTATCGTGTGGTTTTGTGAAATTAATCAGGTGTAGAAGTTCACCTGATGGTTCTCTGTCTGGTCTGGAATGAAATGTGATGCATGTGACACTATTTGAAATGTCTAAGGGGTGATATCTGTACAAAGAACCTGGGAGGTGATGGTTAATCACTTAATAAGTCTGGCCCTGAACTGAAACTTGGATTGGTCTTTATCCAAGAGCATTAATATTAGCTTGGCATCATTATGTATTAGATTGTCTTATTTTTCAGTGTCTTTCTTGGGAAGATGTTTTTGAGGCCTTAGCTGGGATATGAACTTCAGGTAATAAACATAAACGAGTTCAGAGAATGTTTTCTACTATTTTTATAGCTACCGTTCAATGAAAAAGTATATTTTCTGCAAACACTTAGATGATACTTTATCATATCTTCAAAGTAACATTAAAATTCAAAATGTGTTAAATATATATAAACTACTTAATAATTTTCCACATATATGACTTTGTCAGGATGTCATGGACAGAAAAATATTTAAACATTTGGTTAGTTTTACTAAGAAAGAGAATTTCATCTAAGGTCCCTCACTTTGAGTCATGAGAGTCGCTCTCTCACCTTCCAGATCTCTGATGAATTCTGGACGGTCCCCCCACCCTCCTATCTCCCAACATTGCCTGTTTCCATTCTTTCTGCTGGCCTACAGGGCTTCAGTCTTTTTCCCTCTCCCAATACCAGATCAGCTTCTCCTCTCCTCCCTACCCCCTGTGAAGACCTGGGAGGTGAGAGATGTTCAGGACTCAAAGAGAGGAACCTTAGATGAAACGTCCTACAGTAGGGAGAGGGAACTTATAGAGACCACCTCCAGCAGGAAGACAGGCCATCAAATGATGGAGGGAGTTGCGATCTGTCTTAGTCAGGGTTTCTATTCCTGCACAAACATCATGACCAAGATGCAAGTTGGGGAGGAAAGGGTTTATTGAGCTTACTCTTCCACATTGCTGATCATCACCAAAGAAAGCCAGGACTGGAACTCAAGCAGGGCAGGAAGCAGGAGCTGATGCAGAGGCCATGGAGGGATGTTTCTTATTGGCTTGCTTGCTTCTCCTGGCTTGCTCAGCTTGCTTTCTTATAGAACCCAAAACTGCCAGCCCACAGATAGTACCACTCACAAGGGGCCCTCCCCCATTAATCACTAATTGAGAAAATGCCTTAATGCTGTATCTCATGGAGGCATTTTCTCAACTGAAACTCCTTTCTCTGTGATAACTTCAGCTTATGTCAAGTTGACACAGAAAACTAGCCAGTACACCATTCCACAGTCAAAACTCTGACCTATAATTGTATCTGTCTGAAGAACTATAGGGAATGAAATGGAGAGGAGCCTGAGGAAAAGAAGGTCCAGTAACAGGTCCAAAGTGGGATCCAGCTCAAGGGGAGGTCCCAAGGTCTGACATTATTACTGAAGCTATGGAGTGCTCACTAAAAGGGACCTATCATGACTGCCCTCTGAAAGACCCAACAAGCAGCTGAGTCAGATACAGATATTTGCACCGAATCAATGGACAGAAGCTGCTGCCCCCTGTGGTTGAATTAGGAAGCTGAGGAGGGGGCAAACCTGTAGGAGGACCAGCAGTCTCAGTAAACCTGGACCCCTGAGATCTCTCAAAGACTGGACCACCAACCAACCAGGCAGCATATACCAACTGATCTCAGGCACCCAATACATATGAAGTGGAGGACTGCCAGGTCTGTGTTCAGTTGGAGATGATGCACCTAACCTTCAAGAGACTGGAGACCCCAGGAAGTTTGGAGGTCAGGTGGAGTGGGGGTTGAGGAGGTGGGGAAATCCTCATGGAGACAGGGTGTATGGGAGAGATGTGGAATGTGGAACAGTCAGAGGGTGGATGAGAGTTGGTGGGAGTGAATTCTGGAATGTAAATAAATAAATAAATAAAATGTAAAGAAAAAAATAACTTAGAGGAAAGTCAACTTTAATATTTTGATTTAATATTTTGTAAACCAATCCTCTTACAGTAATCAGTACCTGACAGGTAATTTTCATTTATTTGAGTCTAGATCTTTCTTTTATTTATACAATTTTTCTCATATTCTTTAGCCTCCAGGAAGTACAAATAAGCCAGCATTTTATCAGTTAGAAACAAACAAGTAAACAAACAAACAAACAAAATGACCTTTAAGAGTCCTGGTGCTTAATGTCACACCTTCTGGTGTATTTATTGGGCGTCATATTATGCTATTAGGTTAATGAGATAAGCTTTTACTTGATTGAAAGTAGAATCATTAATAAAATGGACAGTAAGAGGTTGGACAGTTGACTCAATGAGAACTAATAACGCTTCCAGAAGATGTAAATTTGGTTCCTAGCATCCATATCAGGTGGCTCACAATACCTTGTCACACTAGCTTCAGGGCATCTGAGAACCTCTTATGGACTTTTGGAAATAATCCACCATATTGCACACATACACACATACACACACACGTGCGCGTGCACACACACACACACACACACACACACACACACACAAACAAGTATTTAGATAGATAGTGGTCTACAACTTCAGCAGAAGATCCCTGCTCTACCAGAAGCCACATAGATATCCAGCAGAACTCCAAATACGAATCCTCCTGCAGACACCCAATGGGTACTCAGAGGCCACCCAACTTCAGCCATCTCTATATCCTGGCTTCTAATTCCAGCAGAAACCCACTGTTCTCCAGAGGCCACCCCAGTACTTAGAACCCCAGAGGCTATATCAGCTCCTAGAACCTCAGAACCCCAGAGGCGATACCTAAAACCCCAGAGGTCATACAGACTACCAAAATCTCAGCAGAGACACCCTAATGGACCTGAGGACTCTACTGTCACCAGAACCACTGGCTACTCAGGCCAGAACACCAAAACTGAAACAGCAACCAAGTGGGGGAAACATCCATACAACAAGGATAAACTGAGAAATCAGCATCTAACTCTATAATTATTTCAAACCCAGACACTAGAGGCCAGCAAAAGCATCAACAACAACCATGGCAATATGACACCATGAGAACATAGTTATCCTAATATAGTGATACCTGGACATTACAAAAGAGCTGAATCACAAGGAAAAGACCTTTAAAACAATTTTATAAAGATGATAGAGGTAATGAATAAATTGCTTAAGGAAATTCAGGAAAACATAAACAAACAGAAGACAGAAATAAATGTACCCCTTAAAGGAAGCCAAAGAAAACAAACAGGTAAAGGAAATGAATAAAACTGTTCAAGACCTGAAAATGAAATAGAAGCAACAAAGAAAACACAAACCACGTGAATCCTGGAACTGGAAAACATAGGTATGTGAACAGGAATTGTAGACACAAGCATCATCAACCAAATAAAGGAGATGGAAGAGAGAACATAGAAGAAATTGGTAAAGAAGATGTTAAATCTAAAAATTTCCTAACACAATTCACCCAGGATATCTGGGACATTATTAGAAGGACAAATCTAAGAAAAATAAGAACAGAAGAAGGAGAAGAATCCCAGTTCACAGACTCAGAAAATATTTTATCATTGAAGAAAAATATTTTCACTTAAAGAAATGAAGTACGTACACACACACACACACACACACACACACACACATCATCATCATCATCATCATCATCATCATCATCATCTACAACAACAGTTACAAAAACAGGAATTAAAATGTATTGGTCACTGATATCTCTCAATAGCTAGTGACTAGATTCCCCAATAAAAAGACACTAACAGAATGGATGCAAAACCAAGATCCATCCTTCTGCTGCATATAAGAAATATACCTCAAAATTAAAGATAAATTTTACCTCAGAGTAAAGGAGTAGAAAAAGGTCTTCCAAGAAACAAGCATGTGTAGCTATCCTAAAATCCAACAAAATAGACTTCCAACCAAGCCTATAAAAAGATTTGGAGAAGTACACTTTGTATTCATCAAAGAAAAAGTTCACCAAGATAATATTTCAATTCTTTACATCTGTACCCTCCCCCCATAGGGCACCCATGTTTGTAAAAGAAATATTGCTATAGCTCACATTACACATAGAATTGCTCACATTAATAGTTGGAGACTTCAATACCCCATTCTCACCAATGGATAAGTCATCCAGACAAAAACTAACCAGAAAAATTATAGAACAAAAGGATATTATAACTGACATGGACATAACAGATAACTATAGAACATTCTGCAAAAACACAAAAGCATATACAGTCTTTTTAGCACCCTATGAAAGTTTCTTCAAAATTGGCCATGAATAATACAATAAATACAAGAAATCTGGAATAACCTTCTGTATCCTATTGTACAACCATGGATTAAAGCTGGATTTCAACAACAATAAAAATGACAGAAATCCTACAAAATTATAGAGACTGAATAAGTCCCTATTGTTTGACTATAGAATTAAGACAAAAATAAAGAAACAAAAGACTTCCTAGAACAATTAAAATAAATGTGCAACATACCCAAACTTATGGGACACAATGAGAGGGGTGCTAAAAGGCAAGTTCATAGCATTAAGTGCCTTCATAAAGAAATTTTACGTATATATTTTTTTAAAATACAATGTGATATTCTAGTCCTTTAAAAAGCTACTATTACAAATTGTTTAGGATAAGCCAGAAATCCAAACTGATAGTCAAACTTGTGGTTTTGTTAGGTACTAGTTTAGTTTATTACAGATGTTTTCTAAGTTAAAGAGATTGTAAATGGCTAGAGAAAAACAACATTTGCCTATTCAAATATACTGAGATAGATGCTCTTCAAAAACACCAGAGATCTGTAAATCATGGCATTTTTTATTTTAAGACTTTTTGACAATGAGAAATGTCAGATCCCACCAGCATCCCCGTGCTACTTCAAATATGATGAGCAAGATGAAACTCCTTATGGAATTTGCTACAAATGTGGCAACTTGCCACTGGTCAAGAGACTGCCCTTGCCTCAAGTGCTGACAGTATGCTGTACTAGCTATGAAGCAGGACACACAGAAAGTAGACAAGGCAGAGAAATTCTTCATAATTTCTGATTCACAGAAAAATCTGTCAGGTATTCTAGACCTGTGGACCAAAGGGATGGATGCCCCAATGTTGCAGAGGAATACTGGGTAATGGTCCAGGCAGCCAACAGTCTGTGATTTCTATAGTTTTGAAAGCTGCTTGTTTTGCACTTTCTCTTTAGTCTGATAATATTTATCCGTCTTAGGTCTCTGATGAGTTGAATGCTAGATAGTTATAGTCTCACGATTAAGCTTAAATTCTTTAGTATTTAAGAAAATGTTCCATTGTTTAAAAGGATGTTTTTAGGTTGATAAATGCCAGTTATGGTATAAAGTGATTTAGGTAAACAAATTTAAACTCACTAAGATAGCATAGATAGTAGCATACTTTCTCCCCATTTGCCAAATACAAATGGGCTGGATATTATGAATGTAATTCTTACCATATAGTTTATGGTTTATTAATGTTAGAGACAGAGTCTTTTCTTGTAGACAAAAAGGATTTTGCAGGATATTTGATCACATTGTGAACCTCAAGATTATTAACAAGTACTTGTGCTGTGGCTCTACCCAACCACAAACCTTAAATCCAAGAACTAAAGAAAGTCAAAACTAGGTCAAGAGGTGGAACAAGCAACCAGCAGACAGGGAGTGAAGATGAGTAAGCAGAAAGGGAGTCTTTGAGTTGAAAGTTATTTAAGAGAGCATGGAGGAAGGGAAAGATATTTTTCCTTCTGGGACAGCCAACTGGGAAAGATAGTCAACTGAGTGCTTTCTCTGCCTCTCTGAGCTCGCAGACTTTCACCACAGTATCTGGCTCTTGAGTCTTTGGTGAAATGGAATGGCTGGGATTTTTCTTTTTAAAATGATGAAGCATCTTTAACGTATGCTGCTAGTCTAACTGAATGTTGGCAGATAGACCCATATCTATCACCGTGCACAATTCAATTCCAAGTGACTCAAAGACTTCATAAAAACCAAATACACTGAACCTCTTAGAAGAGAAAGTGGGGACAAGCTTTGAAAACATTGGCACAGGTAACAACTTCCTAACCTCAGCACTAGCTAAGGCACCAAGTTCAACATTAATAAATGGACCTCAGGTAACTGAAAAGCTTCTGTACAGCCAAGAACACTGTCAATAGAAAAAATCAGCAGCCTATAGAATGGGAAATTAATTTCAACAACTCTACTTCTGACACATGATTAATATCCAAAATGTATAAAGAACTCAAGAAAGTAGATATCAACATACTAAAAAAATCCAATAAAAAACAGGATACAATCTAAACAAACAATTTTCAGCAGAAAAATCTCAAATGGTGAAGAAGCACTTAAAGAAATATTCAACATCCTTAGCCATCAGGGAAATGTAAATCAAAACTACTTTGAGATTTCTTCTTACAACTGTCACAATGGCTAAAATAAAAAATACAAGTGATACATCATGTTGACAAGGATGTGGAACAAAAGGAACACTCCTTCATTGTCGGTGGGAGTAAAAACATGCTTAAGTATGTTCATAAAAGCTTTATTCATAATAGTTAGAAACTGAAAACAACATAGGTGTCCCTCAACTGAATAAAAAAAGAATAAAATAAAATGGATAAAGAAAATATGGTATATTTACACAATGAAGTATTACTTAGCTATTAAAAATAACATCATAAAAATTGCATGCAAATGGATAGAAATAGAAAAAAATCATCCTGAGTGAGGCAACTCATACCCAGAAAAACCAAACAAACAAACAAACAAACAAACAAAAAACCATTAGGTATGTACTCACTTAACTGTAA
Source organism: Rhynchomys soricoides (assembly GCA_019843965.1). Lineage (NCBI taxonomy): Eukaryota > Metazoa > Chordata > Mammalia > Rodentia > Muridae > Rhynchomys > Rhynchomys soricoides. The sequence goes on along the minus strand of JADRCH010000195.1, from coordinate 780,689 downwards.
AGTAAAGGATAATCATGTTACAATCCACAGACCCAGAGAGGTTAAGTTATAAGAAAGGCTCGCAGGGGAATGAATGAATCTACCCTGTGAAAGGGAAGAGATAATAAACATCTTGGGTACACTGATGGCAAATGGGAATGGGAACAAGAGGGATCAGGTTGGTGAAGGATGGAAAGAAAGAATACTGATAGGGACACTGGAGTTGGGGATGAGCTAGAAACCTAGTGCAATGCAAACTCCCAGAAATCTATAAGGGTGACCCTTGCTAAGATTTCTAACAATGGGATAGAAATGGCCTGAACAGGCCATCTCCTGTAAGGAGGCAAAACTTCCAAAGGATGGATTGGGATTCCAACCAAGCCACAAAATGTTCAGCTACAATTTATCCTGCCTGCAAGATGTGCTGGTGTAAAGGTGGCACTGAAATCATGGGAGTGGCCCACCAATAACTAACTGGTCCAGCTTGAAACCCATGCCATGAGAGGCAGCACATACCTGACACTTCCTGGTGGGTCAGGTATCAGAGGCTGGATAGCCTGAGACCAACCACAACTGACAACAAAACAAAACAAAACAAAAAAACAAAAAAAAACCCTCTGCTATCCTCAAAAGTCTAGCATAATTATCATCAAAGAGACTTCATCCAGCAACTGATAGAAATAGATGCAGAGTCCCACAGCCAATCATCAGGCAGAACTCAAGGAATCTTGTAGAAGAGGGGGAGGGATTACATAAGCAGAGGGGTCAATGACAGCATAAAAATATCCACAGAATCAACTAACCTGGGCTTATAGGGGCTTACAGAGACTGAACTGACAACAGGTAAGCTTGCATTTGTCTGACCTAGTCTCCCTGCATATATATTATAGTTGTGCAGCTTGTGTTCCTATGGGACTTCTATCAGAGGGAGCAGAGGCTGTCTCTAACTCTTTTGCCTGCTTTGGGGACCCCTTTCCTTCTACTATGTTGCTGTGTCCAGCCTTAATATGAGGAGAGGTACCTAGAATTATTGCAACTTGACATGCAGTGTTTGACTGATATTCCTGGGAGGCTTGCCCTTTTCTAAAGGGAAATAAAGGAAGAATAGTTAGGGATAGGGTGCAGAAGGTACTGGGAGGAGACGAAGGAGGGGCAGCCGTGGTCAGGATGTAATACACGAGAGAAGAATAAAAAATATATCTTAATAACAAATTATTTGACAAATGGACTGTCAATACACATTCTTCCTTCCTTTGTATGTGACATTTTGTATTCTTTTGTTCTATAGGCTTTATATGAGAAGCTATACCTGAAATGCTATCTTCTGCTTATAAATAATGAATTGTTATGCAAACAAATGCAGTGTTAAAGCACAAAAGGTAAAAATTGGGACAGGGATGGATGGTTTAGGGACTGTCTGTCCTCTTCCTTCCTTCTATACTTAGTTCTCAAAAGAAAGTGTGCACCCCAGAAGGAAGACATGCAGGGTAGTCCCAAGGGAAGGGGAATATTCTTGTGTTCAGGGTTTACATCTTATGGTAAAATGACTAAAATACGCTGGAGGATATTGTGTGATTTGGCCCAACTCATCAATGGGGAAACCCAAGCAGGATTCAAAAATTAAAAGTCAAAAAATAAATAGCATATTGGCCTGAAGCACTAATACACATAATAATAAAATTAGAAACTCCACTCTTGTAGCTTCAAGATACATCTAAAACAATGAATAATCTAAGAGATGGGATTATAAATCTTGGAATCACATTCCAGGAACACAGTTTCCTGTCCCAACAAGACCCCATCAATCTATATTAAAACAGTAAATTTGAGGTGGTTTTCAAAATTGGCAAGTAATAAAGCTATAATCATAGGTTTTTGAAAACTGGTCATGGTGTACCTTAAATTATACCACAGAAAAATTTACCAATTCTGAATTGGTGTATCTGAGCATTTTCATTATTGTCTGTATGGTGGAAGAAGTCAGTTTCAGATGAAAAGCTACAGTAGTGTCTTCAAAGATTATAAAAAGAAGAACAAAAAGAAAAGGATTCTGAAATAACCTTTGACCAATTGCTTGAGTACAAGGGTCACATATACTTTCTTTGATAAAACCCATTAACTCAAATTTCCCCTTCTTGGCTTCATACTGACATTTGTTTGTATCTCTATCACTTGACACTCTACTTTATTCAGTACACTAATTGATTCTTCTAAACCTATATCTCACTCAGCAACTTTTTTCAATTTTTTGTTTGTTTGGGTTTTTTTTTTTCTTTTGATTGATTGGTTGGTTAGTTTTATTGTTGTTTTGAGACAGGGTGTCTCTATGTAGCTCTGGCTGTTGTGGAATTCACTACATAGATCGAGATGACCTTGAAGTTAAGAGAGATCCACGTCCATCATTAGGATTACCTAAGTTCTGACACTGTTTCTAATGATGTTATCTTGGACTCTCAAAACATGTCTTCGATAATTTTTCCCCAGAGCTGAGATTTTTTTCATGTTTTTGGACCTAGTAAGATATTCCTCCATCTGGAGCTACAAACTTTGGGGTCTCAGATTCCTCTGTACTGCTCACCTCTTCAGATGTCTGTTATTTGTATCAGGCTATATCTTCATCTACTGTTAGTAGTAGCTCTTCAAGCCAAACACAGATTGTATTTTTCCATCTGGACAGCCTACATATAGTGAAGTCACAAATTTAAGTTCAATGCTTGGTTCCAAATCTTAATATATAAGCTTGCATTAGCTTTAACCTTAACCTCATTGCATTCGATTTTTCAAAATTAGTATAGTGTTATCAGTCTATGATTTGATGTGCTCTTTATATATGTAGATGGACCCAAATTATGCAAATACATGGCATTAATTGAGCACTTCCTTGTCGAGCTCATCCTTTCATAGGAGCAGAAATCCAGTGGATAGTCTATGATTTCCACCAAAATGGTTTTCTCAGGTCTCAGGTCACGCTGACTCTAAGTGATAATACTAATTGTACTACCACTAATAAAGGCAAAAAATAACATTGCCTGCCATTAAAAAATGAATCACCTTTTTTCTTTTCCAAAGCACTCTACAGTACCTGTTTTTTGACAAGAGAGCAAGCAGTGTAGCCTACCAGAGAGTCCTCTTCCTAATTTATAAAAATGTAGGGCATCCTGTAGAATGTTCAACAGCTTACCAACTGAAGCATCGACAACTTATCTGATATTTAGTACCTCTAAGTGTAACACCCAAGTGAAAAAAGTGTATGTGTCTTGGTTTTATGGATTTAACTTACATAACTACTTTATGCATCCTTATTATTGTCTGTGTTGTTCTAAATGAGTGATTAGATGAAATATAATTGTACTCTACTGTATTGATAACCTTAGTACATTTACTAAAGCTTGTATGGATGGGTATTGCAGGAATACTAAGCACTAAATAATGAGGTTAATGTCAATATTACAGAGAAATTATTTAATTTACAAATATTTGTATTTTCAAAATGGCCAGTACAGGGATTGCTGTCTGGTTATTTCATTATTTTATACAAAGATTATAAAATATTTTTACATATGTAAGCAATCAACAAACAGTTGTTGAATAAACTAAGTGGATGCATGAAGACACCTCCATTGCTTTTACCAAGAATAACTGAAAGGTGAAGTGAAAATTTCTCCACTTAGTATTACAAATAAAAATGTGTATGAAATCAGGAAGTAGAAGTTATTACTACTGACCTGACCAAACCAGGTTTGTTCCCTCCATTCTGGTATGGCCTGAACAAAACAGTGTCACATACAGAATTTCTGGGCAGAAATTCATCCTGGCATACATTAAAAAAAGAAAAAAAAAACAAAAAAACAAAACCCGATACTTTCTTAACTTATACATTGATCTCCAAAGGCACAATGGAAAACAATGAATTGAAAGATGCAAAAGAGGATAATGTTGTAAGCATGCTTCATTGAGCATTTCCTAAGAGAGCAGCATTTTAGTTTTCCCAGATATCCCAGCTGGACTGAAAGAGAAGTATTTGTGTTAAAATGCATTTTGTCATGGGAAAACTGGTTTTTAAATGTATCCTTTGAATTGAGAGTCCTGATAAAATAGTTTAGCTTGAAGTACATACCTTTGCCAATAAGAACTGGAAAACTTGCTAGGCAGAGGAGGTAGCCCTTAAAGAACTGTTGAGAGGAACTTTGACATGCTGTAACTCGCTGTTACAAAATGTGCAAAGGAAAGTTCCAGGAGGCTGGAATTTTCGTACATTCCTGATTTCATAAATGATGCTGTGATTGTTCTTATTTAAAAAGCCTGGTGTGCAATGAATATATTTCAAACTTCTTTTGCCCAAAAAGAAAATCAGATTCAAACCTTGTCTTCTGTTTGACCAGAAGGACTTTTAATTCAGAAATTCAAATAAAATTGCCTGTTTGAATTTATCATTGAGTGTTCATTTGGTAGTACATGTGAATAAATTTTTTAAAATGAGGCAATAACCTCATTTGTTCTGAACCTGCTTTTGTTCAGAAGTAATGAAGACTCACAGGATCAATCTCAGGACTTTCCAAGAGGCAAACAATCAGCTAAATATCTTCATATAAGTTAGGTTATGCTTTGAAAAAATATTGCATACACACACACACATGTTTAAAACTGATATTAAAAAAAAAGGTGGTGAGACAAGACTCTAGAAGGGAGATATATTGTTGAATGTCAAACAAAGCTTACTTTTCTTCCTTTAAGGATGCTAGACTCTAGAGATCCAAAGAGCCCTATCAAAAAAGGGGAACAGAGCTAAACAGAATTCTCAACTGAGGAAACTCGAATGGCTGAGAAGCACCTAAAGAAATGTTCAATATCCTTACTCATCAGGGAAATCAAAACAACCCTGAGATTCCACCTAACACCAGTCAGAATGGCTAAGATCAAAAACTCAGGTGACAGCAGATGCTAGCGCAGATGTGGAGAAAGGGGAACAGTTCTCCACTGCTGGTGGGAATGCAAACTGATACAATCTCTCTGGAAATCAGTTTGGTGGACCCTCAGAAAAATGAACATAATACTACCTGAGGACCCAGCTATACCACGCCTGGGCATATACCCAGAAGATGCTCCAACATGTAATAAAAACACATGTTCCACTATGTTCATAGCAGCCATATTTATAATAGCCAGAAGCTGGAAACAATCTAGATGTCCCTCCACAGAGGAATGGATACAGAAAATGTGGTACATTTACACAATGGAATGCTAATCAGCTATTTAAAACAATGGCTTCATGAAGTTCTTAGGCAAATGGATGGAACTTGAAAATATCATCCTGATCGAGGTAACTCAGTCACAAAAGAATGAACATGGTACGTACTCACTGATAAGTGGTTATTAGCCCAAAAGTTCGAAATACCCAAGAGTCACATCACAGCAACAGTAGGGCTGAGTGTGAGGTCCCAGATGAAGGATTTGGAGAAGGGCTGAAGAAGCTGAGGGAGTTTATCGCCCTAGGGAGGTAACAGTAGTGGCAACTGGCCTGACCCCTCAATACTCCTGGAGACTGGATCACCAACCAAAAGATACACGTGGAGGAACCCATGGTGCTGGCCACATATGTGGCAGAGCAGGGTCTTGTTAGCCATCATGGGGAGGAGAAGCCTTTGGGCCTGAGGATGTTAGATGCCCCAGTATAGGAGAATGCCAAGGAGGGAAGACGAGAGTGGGTGGGTGGTTGGGGGAATACCCCCATAGTGGCAGGGGGAGGGGGAAGGAATGGGGAGGTTCCAAAGGGGAGATCTGGAAAGGGGGAAACATTTGAAATGTAAAGAAAGTATGAAAAAAATGAAAAAAAAATAAAAAAAAAAGACAAAAAAAATAAGGATGAAATAGGTGAGAAGAAAATTCAGCTGAACTGCTTGGTTTGGTACAAAGGGCATAAGGTGGTTGTGAAGCTCTTACTAAAATAACACACTCTTAAATTAGGACTTTTATGACCAGAATGACCAAATAAATTAAGGGACTTTTACATTTACAGCAGAGATACAAAGATTATTTGAAAAAAATTGTCCTAACACCTTCCCAAACACAATAAAAAGTATGATCTTACAAAAATAAAACAGAATTTTAAACATATAATCTTACGCTACACTTTTATTTAAAGGCAGTATTTACATCTAGAAAGACTATTGCTAGTATTATTAACATGAACTTAGGAAGTTTCACTACTAACATTTCCTAAAGGGTAATAGATTAAATGTGTGTGTGTGTGTGTGTGTGTGTTTGTGTGTGTGTGTACAAAGAAAATATCACATGTTACATACTACTTTAAGGTTTTGAGACATCTTTCTATGTATTTATTTGTCTGTCTTTATGTGTGTCTTTTTGACTCACATGTGCACACACAGATATACATATATAAAATACATTATAACTTGGGATTGTCTAAAAATCCATGATAACTTATTTGAGAAAGAGGTGGTTATTAGATATTAACTAGATTACAAATATATAAAGACAGTTATATGACTTATGCTCTTGTAAAGAAGGATGTGAGGAGCTATAGTAATGGCAGAATTAAAAGTATGCTGGCAGGTATATATGCATGCTTTAGGGTATTTTATACACTGTGCTATTTTTAATATTTAAGTTGACTCATGATAGTATAAATTCAACTCTAAATATGAACTTGTTTTCATGATTAGTCACATAATTAAGAGAACAGGTTCAAGTAGAATCAAAATGATATTCTGTATGAATGAACTATGTGTAGCATGAGCCAGTATTTAATATGCTTCTAATCAGTAATAGAACTGGGATGGCAATTCAGCTCCTTGCAAGACTGATAGTTTATATAAGATATTTTTTCCAAATAGTGTAGATTTGATTGCATATATTCATTTTTAAAATTTTGACTTATAATTTTTAATGTATATAGTTTACATGTAAGTATATATGCTATGCTATGTGTGTGTGTATATGTGTGTGTGTGTGTGTCTGTGACCACATTGCATGCATGCAGAGGCTAAAAGATGTTGTGTACACTGTTCTATCTATATCTGCCTCATTACATTGAGATATGACATTTTACTGAACCCAAAGCTTACCATTTTCAAGGAAGATAATGTCTAGCAAGAAAGTTCCAGTGATCCTTCCATTTCTATCCTCCTGTATCCTTTCAGTGTTGGGTTTCTGGGCATGTGTAGCCATGTCCAGCTTTCAACATGAATATTGAATGTGGGTGTTTATGCTGACCCACTTAGCCATCTTCCTAACTCAATTAAAATGTTTAAACTTGTAAGATGGTTAAATTCTGCCTAAATGTCCTGACTAAAATACTATTTCATGTATACATTATTATATATATATATATATATATATATATATATATATATATATATATTAGACAACAGCTCATTTAGTAAGGTGCTTGTCACACTTATGTCTAGTTCCCTAGAATCCATGTCAAAAGCCTGCTCATGACATTCCACACTTGTAATACCCTCACTAGGAAGTCGAAGATAAATGATCCAGCCTTCTTGCTGATACCAAGGGCAACAAGAGGCTTTGTTTAGAAAAGAAAGTGGATAGTGCGGTGTCAGAACATGGACCAAGAATGGAGTCCTATGAGAAGTCCGAGTGCTTGTGAGGAAACTTCAAGGAATCAAGTCTTGTAACCTCTGTTTTTTCAAAGCACAGAGTTGTTCGTGGGTTATGTTTTTGCCCCCCTTTCAGGGGAAGCCTATAGGAGTTTACTTGAGATCATTACAACTGGCTATTGGAGTTTGCTTATGTGCCTGTATGGAAAGATAGGATTTTGCTACACACAGCTTGCCCACACATATAGCTTGTCATTGTGATTATGTGCCTTAATCATGTGACTCCTCTTAACATTCTGAATATAAGTTGTTTGATGCTCTGAATAAAATTGGGTTTTGCATGAGACTTTAGTCCTCATCATTTATTGGCTCCACTTGTCCAGGTTCTATTTGCCTCTAGGAATGGTAAATGGTGCTGGAGGAGCAACAAATGAAGCTTACTCCTAGCTTCAACATTACTTACACACACACACACACACACACACACACACACACACACACACATGGAAATAATCTTGACAAAGTTTGTATTTTTGAACATTCCTCAGTTACACAGAAGGAACTAATTACTAGAATAAATATTTACAGAATATAATATGTGATTTCTATTTCATCTCCTTGAAAGGATAACCAATATTAAGCACCCTGTATTTGTGATTAAATTTTAGAGAAACCTCAGTGACCATAAACTAAAATGGGAAAAATCTTTGCACAAAGTATTTCTGATTTAGAAAAGCATAGTTTTCATAGTGTGGTGGCAGATTATCATTACTGGATATACAGTCATTTCCATTTCTCTGTTTGCTTTTTTTTTGGCCAGTGTTTTAAGAGAGTTGGCAAGACGTAGCTGGTTTCCTTCTGTTGGATCTGAAAATATGATCTGGAGAGCTCAGGTACCCAACTAATCTTATAAAACTCACTTCTGTTTTTATTTCTTCATTATTTTTGCCTAATACCAGCATTTAAAAGGAAAAATTTCCAGCTTGCTCCATTTTCAAAACCATGCTTCCACCATGCACACATTCTTGTGCTGAAGGAAATGAGAGTAGAAAACATAAGATTTCATTATGATTTGTAGTTGAAATCAGGTGGAGCTGAGAGGCATGAGGGAAATCGATGTAAAAACTGAATTGTATGCAATGTTCTGGTCGATTGCTAAACTTGTGTGGAAGAAAACAATTGTCCCTAGGAGAGTAGATAAGTCAATCAAATGGGGGTTATTTTGTTTTTCCAGTTATATTCAGGAAACCTTTCTATACAGTAAAATTAGAGCTGAAGGCTATCTGGGATTATGATGTTAGATTCTGCTTTACGTTGGAACTCATAGACTCCTCTTTACTTTCTCACTCAGAAAGACACAGAACCAGTGGAGTACATATGGTGACCTTGTGGCTTAGGAATGTGACAGCCACACAAATTCACTTGTCCTCGACATATGCTTTAGCCCTGGTTCTTACAGCCAAGTGGCATGAAGAAAAGGCACTGACTAGATCATGTGTTTATTTTCAAACTATTTTAACTCGCTTATTCCTACACAAATGTTAAATCATTTTAGCAATTTCTAATGTAAAATGTGTCTTTTTTTAGGTTCTGGGTCAAACTGCAGTGCTTTTGGAGTCAAGCAAAACCCCACATATTAATAGCAAGCTGTGCACCTGCTTTTTGTCTAAACTCCTATCTTCTGCTGCTCCCTTGCAAGGTCTCTGTGGAACAGCAACCCTGACATGTAGACAGGAACCCTAACATGGTCCCAGAATGTTGAAAGTTGCTAATACATCATAAATAACTACCATATTATTTATTAAAATGGAAAATTTTATATTTGAGATTGAAGTTCAGTTATGAATTAAGTAGGACAAGGACTATTTTAAATAAAATAATATGATAGAGTTGAGGGATAATTACAACTAATTGGTCTGAACGTATAGGATAGAAGTCTAAGTTAAAATCTTAGAGTAACCATGATTTCTGTAACAAAATAGTCACTCTTCCCTTTACACTAAACAAGGGGATTAATACTAAGACCATTACCCCCAAAACTTCCTAATTCATTAAATATGATTCAACCCATCTCATTAAAAGTGTTAATATCCAAAACGTATAAAATAAATTCACTTTGAAGAAGTAATAGTTTAAAGGTACAAATAGAAAGATTTCAAATCAATAGTAAAAAGGCAGCTATTAACTTTTCAAATAATTGTCCTATTTACTACACAGCAGGTAACTTAGCTCATGAGACCCATTGACATGAAGTTTACCAATGGTCACAGGAATTATTCTAATTCATTTATTTGTACACATTTATTATAAAACTAACAAAGTTGTTAATATTATTTACTGGTAGATCCTGTGATTCTGTGATCTGGAGTACTACCACTATTTTTAAACTTTGAAGAGAAAAATAGTAGCAGTCATGCGAAAGCTTTAGAAAAACTCTCCTCGTGTGTGTAGAAAAAAATTGGAAACAAATAATCTTTATGAAAAGAGTTGACTAAAATTATTAATAATTTACAGAAATAAATCTTTTTGATCTATAAGTGATCTGCCTGCAAGTTATCTTGGTGCAATAGTGGCAAAAAGCTTTTGATAGTAACTAGCTAATATTTGAGCTAAGGCCCACTGGATGAGATGGAACTCTGAATAACACTGCTCTAGTGACCAAGAACTTGAGACTAGATAGCCCGGGCATGTACAAAAAAACCCAAATATTATTGTTCTGCAAAAACAAATGTATTAAAATGACTCCCAATGACATTGTGCTGTACTAATAGATCTATGCCTTGCTCAGCCATCATCAGAGAATGGGAACTAATACAGAAACCCACAGAGAGAAACTGAGCAGAAAGAGACACTTTGGAACACTCAGCCATAAACGGAATGTCTCCATCAATCCCATCCCATCCCAGCACAGCACAGAGGTCACTGTAGAAGAGAGGCAGAAAGAAAAAAAAAAAAAAAGCTAGAGAGGATGGAGGAGATGAAGTACTCAAGGCCTTTTAAGCACAACAGGGCTGGTGCACAGAGACTGAGGCAGCATGCATAAGGACCTGCATTGGTTGCCACCCAATTGGGACCTAGAGATGAAAGGAGAAGTGAACACCACCACCATCTCTAACACAGAAGTTACCTCCAATTGATAGTAGCCACTTGCGAATGAAAGATTTATTTTCTCCAAGGAAGTCTAATTGGTACAACAGAACACTTTTAAATGTAGGTCTTATCCTATGCCCAGCACTAAATGGCCAAAGAAAATAAATTCAACTGCATTTGGCATTTTTGGAGGATCTTTGTCTCTTAATGTTTTGCTGAAGTCCTTTGCATATGTATCATGGTTTCCAGTTTAGGGTTTTTATGGGACTCCTGTGAATGCCAAAGTGTATGCAAGCATGTGTGTCCCTATGTTAAAATTCACTTCCTCTGCTTTCCCCATCGCTCTTTTCTCCCTTCGGTTGTTTTTGTCATACTCTTTTTTCTTTTTTTTTTATTTATATGATTTTATTTTATTTTGATTACTATTTCTTAGATGCCAGTTTGTTTTCTAATGGGACATAGAAAAGGTATGGATGGGGATGGGAGAGAAAGTGGCAAGGAACTGGGAGGAGGAGGAGCCTCAAGAAAAACTGTAATCAAAATATGTTATGGGAAAATGTCTATTTTTCAATACAAGAAAAAATGATAATTTTATTTGTAGATAAAATTGTACTAATTTCTTCCTTCTGCAGATGAAGAAGTCATGAATTGTGTCAGTATTAACTGTTAAGTTGAAAGAAGCTGAATAAGCCAGGATACAACATAGCTGTGAGTAGTTATTTAGCTTCAGGGCATATCTGCGAAAACATGTTGATTAAGATGACTGAAGTAAGAATACCCACATTAAAGGTGGGTAGCACCATGCCCTGGGCTTGAGTGCTAAACAGTATAAACAGTTTCAGGTTAGCCAGGTGCATTTAACCATCACTTTCTGCTTCTTGATTGGGTATGCAATATAACCAGCTGCTTCTAGCTCTTGATCCACTAAGTTCTTTGTCATGGTTCACAGGACCATGGGACTGTAACTTGAAATAGATTCTCCCCTGGGTTGTGCTGTTGGGGCATTTTGTCACCACAACATGAAAAGAAATTAAGAACATAAATATTTCCTATGATAGCTGTCATACTTTTATTGATCATAGTAAAATTCTGCAGTTAATAAAATGTTCAAAGTCACACTAATGTGTTTAATAAGTTTTGATACACTATTATAATTAAATACAGATCTTGAGAGAAATGCTTTATGGCATGAGGAAATGCAACAAAGTATATTGCAAAAAATTATTGTGAAACATTAATTACCATATGTTAGAAACTTTATTAAATAGTCCTGTGTTTATATATAATACAGACACAGTAAAATATATTCAGATCAATATTAAAAATCACTTATGAATTATTTCTGGTATATTCGGATATAGGTTATTTACTTTTCTGCCTTTCTTTGCATTTCTCATTTCTACTAGAAAAAAGTTTATTTAAATTAATAAGTAAAATATAATATCCAATGAAGCATATCAAACTAGAAAGTACCTAATATTTTTCATAAGCTAGAGACTTTTACAATTTAAAATTAGGTATATTGAAAGCTCATTACAAGGAGTGTGGAAAAGCCCTTGAGAGTGGGTAAGAGGACTAACAATGCTCGGCAGGAAAACCCCCAATCCTTAGGACACAGGGACTGAGGAAAAGCCTGGAGGAAGGAACCTTCTGGTTTCCATCTGTGGTGGGAGACCTTTGCCTGGGCCACCAGGGCTCCATAGCCAAATAGTGGTGGGAGAAAGCTAGCCACCCAGGAGTGTGGGCAAGCCTTTCTGCTCAGAGGGACCGACCAGGAATACCCAGGACACAGGGACTGAGGAGTGGGCTTCTGGTTTTTTGGGTTTTTTTTTTTGGTGGTACGGGAGCAGATCCTTTGACACAGGGCTCCATACTAAAATAGTGCCAGGAGAGAGCTGGTATACCAGGAGTGCAGAGACACCTTCAAGCACAGGCAAGACCATCACTTCTTTTCAAAGTCACTGGACTAAGAGGGACCTTCGCAGAGCCATGAGGACAGAGGAAACAAGGGATAACTGGGGACTAGATCCTTCTGGTTTCTGTTAGCACCCCAGCTGTACCTGTACCACAGCTCTCCAAACCCAAATTCCTCTCAGAGAGAACTGGTCTTCAAAAAGTAGTGACACCTAGGCTTGCAGGAAAGACAAGCCACAGTCATTGAAAGCAAGACCAACTAACACCAGAGATAACCAGATGGTGAAAGGCAAGGGCAAGAACATAAGGAACAGAAACCAAGGCTACTTGGCATCATCAGAACCCAGTTCTCCCACCACAGCAAGCCCTGGATACCCTAACACACCAGAAAAGGAAGACTCAGACTTAAAATCATGTCTCATGATAAGGATAGAAGATTTTAAGAAGGAAATAACTATTCCCTTAAGGAAATACAATAGAATAGAGGTAAACAACTAGAAGCCCTTAAAGAGGAAACACAAAAATCCCTTAAAGAATTCCAGGAAAACACAATCGAATAGGCAGAATTACAGGAAAACACAATCAAACAAACAAAGGAAACTAACAAAACAATCCAGGAACTAAAAGTAGAAATAGAAACAATAAAAAAAATAACAAAGGGAGACAACCCTGGAATTAGAAAACCTAGGAAAGAGATCAGGAGTCATAGATGCAAGCATCACCAACCTAATACAAGAGATAGAAGAGAGAACCTCAGGTGCAGAAGATACCATAGAAAACATTGACACAACAGTCAGAGAAAACACAAAATGCAAAATTCTCCTAACCCAAAATATCCAGGATACCCACGATACAATGAGAAGACAGAACCTGAGGATAAAAGATATTGAAGAGAGTGAAGATTCCCAACTTAAAGGACCAGTAAATATCTTCAACAAAATTATAGAAGAATACTTCCCTAACCTAAAGAAAGAGATGAAGATAAATATACAAGAAGTCTACAGAACTCCAAAGAGATTGGACAAGAAAAGAAATTCCTCCCATCACATTATAGTCAAAACACTAAATATACAAAACAAGGAAAGAATATTAAAAGCAGTAAGGGGAAAAGGGCAAGTAACATATAAAGGTAGACCTATCAGAATTACACCAGACTTCTCACCAGAGACTATGAATGCTAAAAGATCCTGGGCAGATCTCATGCAGACTATAAGAGAACACAAATGCCAGCCTAGCCTGATATACCCAGCAAAACTCTCAATAATCATAGATGGTGAAACCAAAATATTCTATGAAAAATTCGAATTTACACAGTATATTTCCACAAACCCAGCCCTACAAAGAATAATAGATGGAAAACGCCAACTCAAGGAGGGAAACTGCACCCTAGAAAAAGCAAGAAAGTGATCTTCCAACAAACTGAAAAGAAGATAGCCACAGAAACATAAAAATAACATCAAAAATAACAGGAAGCAACAATCACTATTTCTTAATATCATTTAACATCAATGGACTCATTTCCCCAATAAAAAGACATAGACTGAGAGACAGGATCCATAAACAGGACCCAGCATTTTGCCACATCCAGGAAACACACCTCCATGTGAAAGACAAACACTACCTCAAAGTAAAGGGCTGGAAAACAGTTTTCCAGGCAAATGGCCCCAAGAAACAGGCTGGAGTACTCATTCTAATATTGGATAAAGTCAATTTTCAATCAAAAGTCATCAAAAAAGATAAGGAAGGAAGCTTCATACTCATCAAGAAGAACTCTGAATTCTGAACATCTATGCTCCCAATGCAAGGGCACCCACGTTCATAAAAGAAACTTTACTAAAGCTCAAGCACACATTGCACCTCATACAATAATAGTGGGAGACTTCAACACTCCATTATCATCAATGGACAAATCTTGGAAACACAACCTAAACAAAGACACAGTGAAACTAACAGATGTTATAAACCAAATGGATTTAACAGATATCTATAGAATATTTGATCCTAAATCAACAGAATACACTTTTTTCTCAGCACCTCATGGTACCTTCTCCAAAATTGATCATATAATTGGCCACAAAACAAACCTCAACAGATATAAGGAGATTGAAATAATCCCATGCCCACTATCAGATCACTAGGGAATAAGGCTGGTATTCAATGGCAACAACAACAACAGAAAGTCCACATAAACATGGAAGCTGAGCAACACGCTTCTCAATGATAACTTGGTCAAGGATGAATTAAAGAAAGAAATTAAAGACTTCCTAGAATTTAATGAAAATGAAAGTACAACATACCCAAATCTATGGGACACAATGAAAGCAGTGTTAAGAGGAAAATTCATAGCTCTGAATACCTCCAAAAAGAAACTGGAGAGAGTATATCCTAGCAGCTTAACAGCACACCTGACAGCTCTAGAACAAAAAGAAGCTAATACACCAAAGAGGAGTAGAAGGCAGGAAATAATCAAATTAAGGGATGAAATCAACCAAGTAGAAACTAAAAGAACTATACAAAGAATCAACAAAACCAGGAGCTGGTTCTTTGAGAAAATCAACAAAATAGATAAACCCTTAGCCATACTAACAAGAGAGCACAGAGACATTATACAAATTAACAAAATTAGAAATGAAAAGTGAGATATATCAACAGATTCTGAGGAAATTAAAAAATCATCAGATCCTACTACAAAGACTATACTCAACAAAATTGGAAAATCTGGAGGAAATGGACAAGTTTCTAGATAGATACCAAATACCAAAGTTACGTCCGGATCAGATAAACCATCTAAACAGTCCCATAACGCCTAAAGAAATAGAAGCCATCATTAAAAGTCTCCCAACCAAAAAAGCCCAGGACCAGATGGGTTCAGTGCAGAATTCTATCAGACCTTCAAAGAAGACCTAATCCTAATACTCTTCAAACTATTCCACAAAATAGAAAGAGAAGGAACACTACCCAATTCATTCTATGAGGCCACAGTCACACTGATACCAAAACCTCATAAAGACCCAACAATAAAAGAAATTTTCAGACCAATTTCCCTTATGAATATCGTTGCAAAAATACTCAATAAAATTCTCGCAAACTGAATCCAAGAACACATTAAAAAGGTCATTCACCATGATCAAGTTGGCTTCATCCCAGGGATGCAGGGATGGTCTAATACCTGAAAATCCATCAATGTAATCCACTACATAAACAAACTCAAAGAAAAAAAACCAGATGGTCATTTTGTTAGATGCTAAAAAAGCATTTGACAAAATTCAACATCCCTTCATGATAAAATTCTTGAAAAGGTCAGGAATTCAAAGACCATATCTAAACATAGTTAAAGCAATATAGAGCAAACCAGTAGCCAAAGTCAAACTAAATGGAGAGAAACTCGAAGCAATCCCACTAAAATCATGGAATAGTCAAGGCTGCCCTCTCTCTCCCTACCTATTCAGCATAGTACTGGTTTCTATCTAGGGCAATTAGACAACAGAAGGAGGTCAAAGGGATAAAAACTGGAAAGGAAGAAATCAAAATATCACTATTTGCAGATGATATGATGGTACATTTAAGTGACCTGAAAAAATCCACCAGAGATCTGCTACAGCTGATAAACACTTTCAGGAAAGTGGCCGAATACAAAATTAACTCAAGCAAGTCAGTAGCCTTCCTATACTCGAAGGATAAACAGGCTGAGAAAGAAATTAGGGAAATGACACCCTTCACAATTGTCACAAACAATATACAGTATCTTGGTGTGACTCTAAGCAAACAAGTGAAAGATCTGTATGACAAGAACTTCAAGTCTCTGAAGAAATAAATCGAAGAAGACCTCAGAAGATGGAAAGATCTCTCATGCTCATGGATTGGCAGGATTAATATAGTTAAAATGGCCATCCTGCAGAAAGCAATCTACAGATTCAATGCAATCTCCATCAAAATCCCAACTCAATTCTTCATAGACTTAGAGCAATTCTCAAATTCATATGGAATAACAAAAAACCCAGGATAGCAAAAACTATTCTCAACAACAAAAGGACTTCTGGGGGAATCAGCCTCTCTGACTTCAAGCTGTACTACAGAGCAGTAGTGATTAAAAAAACAAACAAACAAACAAACAAACCAAAAAACAAAAACAAAAACAAAAAAAAACTGCATGGTTTTGGTACAGTGACAGGCAGGTAGGTCAATAGAATAGAACCTAAGACCCAGAAATGAACCAATACACTTAAGGTCACTTGATCTTTGACAAAGGAGCTAAAACCATCAAATGGAAAAAAGACAGCATTTTCAACAAATGATGCTGGTTCAACTGGCGGTCTACATGTAGAAGAATGTGAATTGATCCATTCCTATCTCCCTGTACAAAGCTCAAGTCCAAGTGGATCAAGGACCTCTACATAAAACCAGACACACTGAATCTAACAGAACAGAAAGTGGGGGAAAAGTCTCGAACACATGGGCACAGGGGGAAAGTTCCTGAACAGAACATCAATGGCTTGTGCTCTAACATCAAGAATCAACAGATGAGACTACATAAAACTATAAATATGTGGTTGTTAATTGTTAGCTTAATGACCCGAATATTCAAACAGTATGGAAGTAAATAATTTATAATATAATACAAATTTATGAAATACAGATTCCCAGCAAAGTAATTATAGACACAGGAATATTATTTACCTAACACATATGTACATGTGTGGCTATGATTTTCATTTATATATCATTTCATTCTGATGGGCCATGGCCTATACATCGTTGTTATTAAATATTTCAAATATGCTGCCTTAATTTGAAAAAAAAATAAAACCTATTGAGTTTGTTAATGACTCAAAAGTAGTAGATTGACTATCTTGGTGTTCAGGGATTTCAATAAACAAAGTTGAAAATCAGGAGAAAGAATGCTTATTTGGGGGCAGGGAGGGAGATAAACAGATGAAAAGTCTAGGTAAGTTGATTTTCTTGGGACAGAGTTACCTGTGCCAGATTGTATGTTACAAAATGTAAAGGGTGATACTAAATCAACTTGAGTGTTAAGTATGTATTTCTGCCCCTTACATGTAGGTGAGGTTAGAACCTTCATTTAACAGCTCACTGGTACAGGTTCTCCATTCATAACCTTATAGTTATAGTAGTATCCTTGCACATTGAGATCGAGTTACATTGTTAGACAATGAAATATGCTAAATTTCTTAAAACAATTTCAGGAACTGAAAGAAACACAGTGTGAGTAGGCAGAACACATTCTAAATCCCTTTTCTTCCAGTTCCTTTTACATTGGAGCTTGACAATCCCCAAACTCATTCACAATCTATACTGCATTTAGAGGGATCCCTTTATCTCTGTTTTCCTTCTTGGTCTTTATCAAATTAAACAGAAATGTGCTAAGGGATTAAGGGCAAAAAAGATATTTTATTAAAATTTGTTTTGTGTAGATATTCAAAGTGATAGGTAACATATATGACTGTTTGACTTTTAAGATCTGCTTCCTGTATTAAAACAGAAAAAAAGTGGTTTGGCTTTAAAGTTGTGCATTCAGCTTTTGTTGGGCATAACTAATGGTCAGTTTCTGCAGGGATTTTTATGTAGCATTTGTGAATGGGCTAGTGGTTGCAATCCACTTCCTCTTTGTTCATGTGTCCACCCACCACTATTGTTATAGCCTGGGTGAGTAGCAATTCCTTAGTCTGCTGTGCTAGGAAGAGGCTGCTTCCTAGAGTCTGGTATTTACGCTTTCAGAGTAATCTCATTATAAAGATATCTATTTCCCTCGCTGCTGATGTCAAACATGCTACCATATTTTGTGACTAAGTCCATAAGACTATAAATTCTTACCTCCGGAGGAGATAACCTTTCTAAAAGAAGCCTGAAACTTGACAAGATCTGTAAACATTTATGTAGGAATCATAACCACATCCCAAAATAAACAAGCATAGGAAACCATCAGGGTGGCTAGTAAAGTTTAAAACAATAATAAATATGCTCACTCTGCTACCAGGAGATAAAATAACAACAAAATTGGTTACACAATTAAATATGGTGTTTCTTTACATGGTTATTTGTTTTTCCACCAGAAAAAGACTTAACTCTTTTGTTGTTAAAGGAGCTAGACATTTTTGAACCAAGAGAGGAAAGTTATTATAGGAATAAAAATATTCATGAATTTTATAGAAAGTGCTCATAGACAAAATAGCTCACGATAATTATACTCATTAGTTGTTTATGTTCTGTCAGAGGATAAAAAGTTGGTATATTCTAAACAAGGAAATAAAAATGCAAAAGGAACACCAATTTTATGCATTTGTTTCATATTTTTCTTATGTCCTTTATTCACTGTCTTAGGGTTTATTGTTGTGAAGACACAGCATGACCAAACTCCTTTTACAAAAGCAAACATTTGATTGGGGCTGGCTTATCTTTTCAGAGGTTTAATGCACTATCATCATGGCAGGAAGCATGCCATTGTGCAGGCAGACATGGTGCCAGAGGAACTGAAGAGTTTTACTTCTTGATCTGAAGGCAGCCAGAAGACTGTTACACGAGCCATAGCTTGAGCTTAAAAGATCTCAAAGTCCTAACTGCGCACTTTCTCTATCAAGGCTGCACCTCCTCTAATGAGGCCACACCTAATAGTGCTACTCCCTATGGCTAAGCATTCAAACTCATGGATCCATGGCAGGCAAACCCATTCAAACCACCACACTCACTCGTACAAAATTGTTTCTATGATCCTTCCTCTTTTTGTAGAGAATGTGAATTGCAAAGCCACAACCAAAACTCATCCTTTCTATGAGAAAGTTAGCAATCTAGAATGAAAAGTCAAATGCAACAATTAGAAAGTACAGTATCAGACAACAAGATAAATAGTGTTTCCACTAAAAGGCAAATAATAGTTGACATGGTTTCAAGACTGGAGAGTTTAATAAAAAGGTAAAAGCTGACAAGGTAGTCTGTAGTTTCTTAGAGGGAGAAAACCTGAAATGCTTTAACTGGGTGACAAAATTTTCCCTGGGAAGATGCTATGCACACATCTACTCTCCCCAGGTGGAGAGCCCAAGACAGATCTGAAGTGACAAGTATCAGTACAAGATACGCTAAGGCCAAGTTCTCAGCACAAATGAGATTTACTGGCCCCAGACAAAGGGAAGGGAATAAGAGACAAAGATAGGGGAGAGAGGATAAGAAAGGAGGGGGAGAGAAACAAGGGGAGGGGGAAGGATACTTTTCCAGGTGAGTGGGTTGACCAAAGACTGCCTCTCCATAGCAAGAGACAGATGTGGCACTAAGGCAAAAGGTAATTTATAATGATGAAAGGGGAAACCCCGTCTTAGGATGAGGTATTTAATTTTGATTGGATAGGTAGCCACAAGGGGGGAATATGACTGTTGTTCAATACTTTGATGGTAGTTTGCTTGAGGAGGATGAAGTGACCAATTAAAGAATAGACCTTAGTGGCTTTAGGAAAGCAATCTATTGGTTTTTAGCAAGGCAGATTGAATAGGGGAAGAACAAGGCCTGCCAGAGCCATGTTTGCCATGTTCAGGTTGGCTAGAGTCACTTCAAAACCAAAGTATGGATACCACCCAACTCCAACTAAGTGAACCAAAGAGTTTTCTTGGGATTTATGAGAACATGATTCAGGGGTTACTTTCAGGGGCAGAAATGCTGCATCATCAAGTTGACTCTGACTGGACTTCCATAAGAAAAGAAGAGTACTACTTCAATTATGGAAAGGAGACCATAAGGAGACTCTCAGCCCCGAGTCTGTATAGGGCCTGCAGAATCTGACAAATAAATGTCCCAGCACAATAAGCCCTTGTTATGAGGGTTGCCCACACAGAGACACAGATAATATTCCTTTCATATGCCAATATTCTGTTTGTTAAAATGGTGATTACCGAGGCTTGAAGTCTGGATAGTTATGAACTTGAGTAAGCTTCATTCATCTTCCCAGACGTTTTCTAAATAACTCATGAAGACTGTTACATTTGGCCTGGCATGGTGGCACACAGCATTAATAGCAACACTAAGGAGGCAGAGGGAGGAGGATCCCTGTGAGTTCAAGACCAGCTTGGTCTGCATAGTGAGTTCCAGGAGAGCCATGGCTACATAATAGAGAGATACTGTATTAAAAAAAAAAAAAAAAAAAAAAAGACTGTTACCTTAATTTACAGTAATGATACTCTATTGCTGTGTACCTTTGTGATCTAGATTTTTATTACATCAACTGTCATCCAATAGAGTAAAATTTAGGAACTACTCTGGTCTTGTTAGGGTCTGAGAATTTGGGAATAATCCACTATGAAATCCAAGATTGAGCCACATACAGTTTCTTTATTCAAAAAGAGGCTATATAAGGAAGCTGGCTGGGTTTGGAATCCAAACCATGTCAGTAGTGCCAGGACAAAGCAATCTTTTAAAGCAATAAACAAACAAATAACTTAAAAAGTAGATGGGGTGGGGGGTAAGGGTAGAGGCAACCAGTTCGGGACATGCATATTTGTATGTTTTCAACCATTTTTTCAACTAGCACCTTAAGTGTATTATTACCTGTCAAATACACCAGATAGCTTTCAGAAGATCTTGGCCTGGATTGAGACCAGCCAATCAGAGCCTCTTTAGCAGCTACTGGGTTTCAGTCCCAACTGTGGGCTAACCAACAAAGCATAAAGTAAGATATTTTGGTCTAAATTTGTATGGGACACCTGGAACCCGAAGCCATTTCAGGCAATCCAGTGTTTTCTTAGAATTGAGCTTAGTACAAAATGGGGAATATGAATAAAATGGAGTGATGGCGCTAAGGGGGGTCCAACAATCTCATTTTGTAACTCTATGCACACTTCGAAGAAGATAACTCCAAATCTTCTTCACTTCTCTCGCTCTCTGTCTCTCTGTCTCTCTCTCTCTCTCTCTCTCTCTCTCTCTCTCACTCACTTACACACACACACACACATACACACACACAGAGCACTCTATTAACAAAGTTTGCCTGTCTCTGTCTCTGTCTTGCACGTGTGTGTGTGTGTGTGTGTGTGTGTGTGTGTGTGTGTGTGTGTGTGTCTTGGAGAAACCCATACTGAAGCCTCCCTCTTTCTTTTAAGTTTCTTGATTAAAATCCATATTAAAATGGCTCTTAATAAATGGCTTTTAATGAGAACTACAACTCTGTTACCTACTAGCCAGTCTTCAATTTATTTTAGACTTCAGTCTTTCTTTTTTCTTTAATCTTTAAAGCTGAGAATCCTGGTTTGACAGTCATAGCCCCTAAAAGATTAGGGGAACTGCTAAAGCTGCAAAAGGTGAGAGAAACTGTTTTTCTCTCCTCTCTCCTTCCAGTTGGTGTTTCTCATTGTCTTATCTGATGTGTTAGTCACATCTCTATCTCAATGACTGAAGTCCTGAGACATCTGTTTATAGAAGCCTTCCTTGTAGGTTTGGCCCTTGGTCAGCATGTAAGAGTTTAGGCCACAAAAATTTGAGTAATTGATAAGGTTTTACCTCTGGCCTGGGAATATGGGATTTCACAAGTTATATATGATCCTTTTTGATTATTTGACCATCTTCCAGTCCTTGAACTCTGAGTCCCAAATGAGGTTGTTTGTGTAGACACACTCATAAAATGTATCCCTTTATGCAGACCATAGGTAGAGAACACACAGAGCCCTCCTAAATAACAGTGTTTCCTCCTGTCTCTCACACTGAACATGGGGTTGCTCTTTTGTGCTGTGTTTAAGTTCTCTGAGTCCTTTCAGGGAATTTTTACAGGTCTGGGTTTCTTAGATCTCAAAACTATCCACTTTACTTGCCACCATTGTCTTCAAGAATGGCTATGCTATCAGGTCATTTCACCACCACTTGCTCACCGCTGGATACAGAAAAGGACATTATGGGATATGAGCTTGCAGCCATCCTCTTTTGATTTTAGAAATATTTTCATGTCACAATTACACTCAGATTTTTTCCAGTTTCCCAAACAATAATCTGCTTTTGGGGGCTAAGTAACTTGTATATTCCTCACCATACTCCTCTCTAGAGCTTCATCAAGCACATATTTGAGGAGTTGGATTTTTATTCACTCCTTGGACTTAGTTTAAATTAAATTTTCTTTTAAAAGTCCTTCTTTCTGTCTCTGTTTTCTTTCTCTTTCTTTCTTTCTTTCTTTCTTTCTTTCTTTCTTTCTTTCTTTCTTTCCTTCCTTACCTGACTTAGACCAGTACATTCTTACCTCTTTTTATATCACTCTATTGATTTCTGTTATTTGTCAGGTTCAAAATTATACGTATTTTCAACCTCATGTATTGCTTCCTTCTCTGTGCTTTGTCATGAGCCTGCAAATTCCATGAAACAGAACCAAATAACTCCCCAAATGTACCCATAGTCCCTTAATCAGCAGCCTCACACTGAGAAAATAGTTCAAAACAGCTACTTGATGCATTTATCGGAATATAGAATTGTGTTGAATGGAATGTAGAATGTATTAGCCAAACCAGATGAACCGTAGAAAGGGGAATGCACTGAGAAAACTTTTAGAAAAACCAAGTATTTTAGATTGTCTGCTAAGTGCTAATTGTTCATACACATGGAATTGTACCACATTCCCCCCACTAACAGAAGTACCTTATTCCCATCAGGTAGATGTTCTCAGGTCAAAGCAATGACAACTAAAGATTTTCTGTAGTTTAAAATAAAGTATCAAAAAGTAAAAATAAATTTAAACGATTAACATTCTTCCTTGGAGCAGTGTGTCTAAGGACATACTGTGGGAACAGATGTGGCAGATTTCTGGTACTCAGATTCATCTAAGTGGTTAGGGAATTCATTCATATGAATTTCTCTCTAAGCTAAGTTTAAACTTCCCTCTCTAAGGAAACCCAAATGATATCATTCAAGAAATATTGATGAAAAAGAAGAGGAAAGGGGCCCTTGAACATTCCTGATATGAATCTAGCAAAGCTATTATGACAAAATATGAGGCCCCCTCGAAAATGAGTAAATTTATCCTATTATATTGGTGAAACTTTAGTTGTAGCTTCCGATGTTACTAGAGAACATAATCACAGCATACTTCCTAATCTGGCCCTTAACAATCCTTGTACCCCCTTTTCTGCAATGCTCCTTGAGTCTTGTGAATGAAAACTTTCTTTAATAGCAAAAATAGAGAGAAAAATTAAAAATAAAAGAGTGAACTAATGCATTCTATGAGTGTATATCCAGAGGAAATGAAAATGTATTTACAAGCATCTTCTGCATTCCCAGAGTCAACACAGCACTTTTCATAACAGCTAAAAGCTGTAATCATCAATCATCCATCACTGACTAATTGGAAAAGATAGAAGGACAAGATACATATTAGAATAATATTAAGTCATAAAACATAAAGAAAGCTGGTCATTGTGAGAACCTGTTTTGGAACTGAATATCACTAAATTGAGTGAAATAATTCAGGAAGAGAAAGAAATATAAGGTACAACTTGGTTCATGTGTGGAATGTTAAAAGATCTCACAGAGATTTGAGTGACAATTCCAGAGGACAGGAGGACATTAGATTTACAAGAGGGGTGGTGTTGAGCAGTGGGGATGGTGTTATCATTATGTAGGAACAAGAATTTTCTTTGTGCTACTGCATTGCACAGAGACTGAAGATGGCCTCTATATAACGTACATTTCAAAAAGTTGGAAGAAAGGGCATTGAGTTCTCACTATAAAAAAACTAGTAACTGTTTGAGGAGATAGATATTCTCAATCTGACAGACATTTGCAGCGAACAGTTATGATATATACCATTAATATGAACATGGATGTTTTGTGTATCTGTCAGTCGAAAGTTAATTAAAACATATTTAAAATTATTTTATAACAAAGTAATATCAAGAGTATTTTATTTTTCAAATCTTAAAAATTCTTGCCAATCAGTTGATGCTTTTTTGTGAATGTACATGAAAGCTTGCCTGATACATCTATGCTTTACCATTAGCCACTGGACACGAATACAGAAAGCTGTATCTGCAGCTGATTTTCCTCAGGGACAAGTTTCAAAAAAATTATGTCAATATAAAAGGTTTATTCTGGGAAATATTTTGAATTTTAAAAACTTCAATATTTATACTAAGGTATAATAACGCTTTGAGATAGAATTTTTGAGGTTGTTTTTACATTGATAGCAACTATTATCAAAATCTTTTTAAATTCATAAAATGTATAATCTGCTCATGTATATTTGAATAAAATATATTCAAAATAACCTTTAGTTTCAAAGTTCAGGTATAAATACTGTCAAACTTAACAACTTTGATTCACATTGCTGATTTTTAGCCAAGGTATGATAAGAAACTACATCAAGCCAATATTCAGAAAACTCTGTTTAAATATTTTGTTTAAATAGTTGGTTGGTAAGGCATATCCACTTTATCAGAGAATCTGACTTGAAAAATAGTTTTAAAGAGTTGGAAGCAAGTTGCTGTCCTTGCTAAAGAAATACTTTGAAAAGAATAATATTTATGTAGTATGTGCCATACATATATTTTATGATTCACTGGACACAAAGTAGGCACTCAAATGCTTGCTGGTTATTTAATTTATCCAGAATCAGTAAAAATATATTTTAAGAGAGAACAAAATATTGCATTTTCTACAGAGGAATGGAAAATTGCTTCTCTATGTTTGGCCTTATATAAAATGAAATTGGAAATTCAAGGTATTTAATGTTTATGGGAAACCAGTTCTGTTTTGGTCATTATAATGCTCACTTATTCATCTCATGTCGGTGCCACCTTTATTTTATTTATAGTAAAACTGCCTCATTAATCGCAGACTAGTTGTATATTTCATTGAAAGAAACTCTGAAGCACATTATTTTCTCCAGTCATCATCAATGAAGGCACAAAGGGTACTTACTCTCTGAGATTTGCAAAGTAGCATTTTGAGTATTCTCAAGGCCAGAAAATTCAATTAAGATTTTTACCTTTGAATACAAATCAATTTGCACATAGGACATTGAGCCAGCATGTGAAACAGGTTTGGTGGTAGACTTCAAGCATTGCAAATCCAACTTCCTTAAGTCTTAGCTGGGTGTCCTTTAGACTTTTCAAGGAAGTCCTTCTTCCTCCAGTAAATAGGAAAAATCTTATAGCATTAAACAATTCTGAGTATTAAATGAGATAAAATTGACAACTACCTACAACATGCCAGTGCACCAGATGTTAAACACTTCTCTCTGTAATCAAATCCCTGAGTTAGAAAATGAAGTTACATTTTACTTTGAAACAAAGGGTACGAACTGGACTGTTTTGACTGTTTGCTTTATTCTTTTATATTTCTTTCCTTTGCATTAATAAAAAGGGTTGTAAAGTCAGTTAAAGCTGATTATTAAATGCGGTAGCCTTACAAAAATGGAAAGCATAGGGACAACTCCATATATCTACTTGATTTGGTATAACCAAGCATATTTAACACCAAACCATCATATTATACAAAACAAATACATTTAATTTTATATGATCATTTAAAATAAAATAACAAAATGAAAGTGAAAGAAGAGCTCAGCACACCAGTGTGCATTTAAGTTTTCTATTTATTATGAATACAACCTGAATGTTTTACTCAAACCTATGCATTTAAGTGTGGATTTATGCTAATTTCTTTTACCCATAGAGCTGTGTGTATCATCAACTTCTTCAGTCACTTTACTGGATCTCCCTAACTGTTCACTCCAATAAAAAGTATTAATACCACCATCCAACTACGTTCTAACTCCAAAACTTAGGAGTTATTTTCTTTCTTTGTGTCTCCTCAGCTCCACATCCAAACATGTTTCCTCAAGTTCAGCTTCAGAATAAATCCCAAATCCATAGACCTTGCTTCAGCTCTTGTAACAGACTGTAAAGCCATATTCAATGCTACTTTAGTGGGATTTGGCTCGAAATCACTCTGAAATCATTGACCACATCTCTGAGTTTGAATTGTCTGTCTCCCATGTTCACATTTAGTTAATAATCTATAGTTTATTCTTTGCTTATTCTTTTGAAATGCAAAATATTAGGCTGGAGCACTGGTTCAGCAGTTAAGGGGCTTGCTGTTCTGAAAGTGGACCTAATTTCCTATTATTCTTATTAAGCAGCTCTCAATTACCTGTAAAGTCAGGTCTAGGGGACCAGAGACCTTCTGGCCTCTACAAGTATCTGGATTCCTTTGCATGCACCCCACACCATAATACACATAATTAAATATAAAAATCATATTTAAAATACGAATTCCAAGGATAATAGAGAAAATGATAAATTGCTGTATATTAAATGAACAAATGCCCGAAGGAAAGAACGATCTTCAGTTTGTTCTCCAAAGAATGGATTTTAAGCTTTTTGATGTGTAGACTGACAGGTATTTATGTGAACTAAGTAACATATTCTGTACAGAAATAGCAAGTGATAGGCATATGTTCTCTGCGTGCACATTTATTAGTATGAGTATGAACTCAGAGGGCTAGAAATCTTCCTCTATCTGCCTCTAGCACTGGATTTACAAGCGCATGCAACAGTTCCCAGCTTTTTACCTGAGTCGTGGTGATTTGAATTCAGGTCTTGTTCTATTCTTGCACACCAGCCACTTTACAAATTGACACATTGAGCCATCTTCTTAGCCCTGATAGATATTTGTGATGGAAAAAGTGTTTTCTGCTTGTTTTATTCCTACAGAAGGAATTTGTAAGATATATAATTTTCACTCTCTTTAACCACATAACAGGCGTGTTTTTTTCTAATTTTACCATGTATATCTCTCGATTAGGAACAGTTGAGGCATCTCAGACATTCTACAGCTGTATATTTAGAAGTAAAATAAATATAATATGAACATTTTATAGTAACGCAAAACCGCTTTTATAATAAATGTCATGTTAATGTATCTGAAGTGATCTGGGCATCATGAATCTCTCTACTGCAGTCTTGTGTTCTGAATGAAGCCTAGCAGATTGCAGGGACTGACTCAAGACTTATCCCAGACAGAAAAACTTAGGACTCTGTTTTGCAAATAGTCACAGAACTTTAGAACTGGAGGAGAACATAGATGTCATTAACATCTATGATTATTTTTATTATTCCCAGAAATTGAAGGCAGAAAATGATACTAGCTTGCCCAATTTCTTACAAATATGTTTAGTAACTTCCTAGCCATGCTGTTAGCAAAACGTTTCTATTAGCAATATCCTGGCCAGGAAAATAAGTAATTGACTTAAAAGCGATAGCTGGGTAAAAATAATAAAACCACAAAATTCACTGCTATTTATACTATCATTTAAAAATTTATCAAATTCATGGGACAGAAAAGCCATTACATTCAGCCCATTTGCTTACATGTCATTTTTGTTGGCTACTTTCTCTGGATTTTAAGACTCCAAAACAGGCTTTCAGGGAAAAGTCAGAAAATGAAAAAAGTTAAAGTCAATAAGACATGATGATTGCCTTGAAACAAAATTACTTTGACATTTATGCTCCTCTTTGCTCTTGACAATATGCTTTGTTTTCCTGAGCTGGAAAAAAAGGTATATGTATTGTCCTTTTTAGTTAAAATAAATAGTTACACATAGTATTGATATAGTTAAGTGTGCATTGTTTGGTTGTCCTTAATTTCTGTATAAAATTTTTATTCTAAAAGGATCAAAGTTTTCATTGTCGTTTATTAAGAGAATGATTGGAAATCATTGTAAAAAATTATGTTTTAACAGAAAGCAAAAGCAGATATATAAATCAAGTTTTATTTTATGTCTTGACTTCTACTAAATGGTAGCACAAAGAGAAACAGGTTATTCACATCGCTCCAGTCAGACATTTGTTACCTGTTTCACTATATGCTAACTTATCAAGCTTGTTTTTAACGGATACTCGATTCTTGATTTGGAGATGCTGGATTCTGTCTTATTCTTGATTCCTTCTCTCCCTTCCTTTCTTCTAGCTCTTTAAAATAATTTAGTCAGTGTGGACTCCTATTTAACGCAAAATAGGACTTACTTAAGTGTAGATCAGAATATAATAGATAATTCAGAATGAGTGCCCTAAATAAATTTCCTAACTAAAAAAAGAGCTTCCATTTAAGGCTAATCTGGAATCAATAATAAAGCACTGAAAATAGCTTATACCAGTGGATGTTTCTAAGGGAAGCCCCAAAATGTGCTGGGCATGACCAGCTAAGGTGTATCCCTAGATCCTCCTTAGTCCTTATTCATAAACTCCATGAGCTAAAAATGAGTAGATATAGCATAGGTTGAATAGTGGTGGGGATGAACAATTTATATCTACAGAATTCATTGATTCATAGGTAGTAATAAAGTATGGGGAATTGAGTTCTCTACTATTTCAAATAGTGCATCAAAACATCAAAATTAATTTTAGTTATATTGTTACATTTTCTGAATAGGAATCACTCAATGCTTAGCTACCATGTGGTTGACCTTGTCATCCTCACAGGGCTACTTCTACATGTTGAGCTTTTTAGAATGAATGTCAAAACAACACCAATAAAACAAGCACAGGAATACCAACAAAAACCATATAGAAACCTACTTTCCAAAAATGGTAGTCAACTTTTGTGTAATGAGCCATAGCTGATTATCAAAATGTTTATCTACATCTTTAAATTTATATATGTTTACATTCTATATAAATTTATGTATTACAATACATTTTTGGCTTATTTCAGGAAAACATACTTCATAAGTTTTTGGTAAAAATTTCTTTTGCATGATTTAATCACTTTATATCTTTCTACCATATGTATACATATACCTTAAAGAAAAGGATTTGAGAGTTACCCTGTATCAGTGTGAGAGGTCATGAATTAAAATCTGTAATTTAAATTTATATAGTAATAAATTCACAGTAAATCCACAGTAAGTTGTAAGAGAAAGTCCCTTACATCTCAATATATAGTAAGAAATGTAACACTAAAAATAAATTGGAATATTTTAAAGCTAAATCAAGTTAAAATGCTTTTCTCTAATTGTTATCATCAGTGTTTATTAAAACAAATATGTCATAAGCTTATAATGAGAAGACTAGGCTGACTCCATGACAGGCTTCAAATTGGCAGTTTAGGAGACTAGGCAAGTCCAGGCAAGCCTAGGCAAGTCATTTATTAGAAAGAGAGTAAAGCCTACCTATGCTGGAATTCCCTTAATGTGCTTTCAATCAGGCCTGTGAGCTCACTTGGTTATCTTTCTATCTTGGTAATAGAAGACCACGGCCTTCTGGACTTCTTTTTTTAAAGATTAATTTTATTGATATGAGTACACTGTAGTTGTCTTCAGACACTCCAGAAGAGGGCATCAGATCCCATTACAGATGGTTGTGAGCTACCATGTGGTTGCTGGGAATTGAACTCAGAACCTATGGAAGAGCAGTCAGTGCTCTTAAACCACTGAGCCATCTCTCCAGCTCCAGCATGCAGAATAAAATATTCTTTGTGTTTACATACTATTTGAGTCCAGGGTATCATTCTTCCAAGACTCATGGA
Organism: Rhynchomys soricoides; assembly: GCA_019843965.1. Taxonomy (NCBI): domain Eukaryota; kingdom Metazoa; phylum Chordata; class Mammalia; order Rodentia; family Muridae; genus Rhynchomys; species Rhynchomys soricoides. The sequence continues at coordinate 750,630 of JADRCH010000195.1, read as the reverse complement.
CCCTTACAATTGACCTACTCCTGGAATATTAGTTACCTGGGTTAACTGAAACATACATTCTCAGATTCTTATCATATGTCAAAAGAGCCACTTTCTGTCTGCTGGTCCCTGTAGTGTTGACAAACTCAGAATCAGAAGGAGATGCACACAATGAGTTTTAAGAGTAGGCTGCACTCCAGTATCCATGTTGGCTCCTGCTACATGCTCCGTTTTATCAGGACAACTTTACTGTCAGTAAAGTTTCAAGTTGCAGTATGCTTTCTACACGTTTTTGAGGTTTTTGTGTTGGTTGAGATGGTCAGTGTCCATGACCATGTTACTGATGATACCTGACAGTTATTAAGCAAACCAAGCTTGTAGGTGGTGGAGATGCAGAGTGGGTTTGTGAATTGCTAACAGAGCGTGCTATTTCCTCTGAAAAGTTGTCATAAAGCTTTCTCTCTCGTAGGTCAGTGAAGTAGGATAGGATAAGAAGGGAAAGGGCCAATGAGTAGTTGACGTCATCTGAAACTTCTCAGTTTATTCAGGTTTTCTGTATGTTATTTGTCCTTGCTCTATGTCAGAAGCCTGTATATAATTCTATGTATCCAGAACGTCCAAACCAATTTGAAACCTAGTGTTCCTAACCTGTGACAATCCTGTGGTGTGAATGTACTTCACTGTTATCTTTATTTTTATTATTTTAAGTAACATAACAATATTATGTTACACTGGTTTATTACATAATTATATCTTTTTCTAGTTTGTGAGTTGATATAGTCTATCCATTCTCCCATTTCTTTGTGTATTATTGGGATGCAGTTGCTGTCTTATCCATCTTCACTACAGATTGTAAATTCTGCACTTGCAAAATTTACCTATTTACCAAATGATAGAGTATCCGTAATTCATGAACAAGTATATAAGCTTCCACAGTCAATTGTGAACAAGTGCAGAGTGCTGAAAAATCTCAATCGCTTGAAGCCAGCATCCCAGATGACATCAAAGAATGTAGTCCTCTGAATTTCTTGTCTTTGTTCTCATACCGTTGACAACAGTCTTTTTGAGGTCTTTTTAGCGTCATGTTTTTCACATTTTTTATGCTTTTCAATGTAATGGTGCAGTTTAAAGCCATCAACAAGAAGAGTGTTGAAGGGCTAGCCTGTGTCTAGGATCAAGAAGATACAGGATATATCCTACTTCAAATCATGTGAAGTGGTTCAAACCTGAGTCAGAGATGGCAGTGAGATTACTACTAAGCAGTGAACAATAAAACACATAATGCAAGAGTAGCACCTATACAGTCTCTGGTGTTCACACTTTTTTATGTATATGTGGAAATTCACACAAGGAATTTATCTACATGAAGCTGGTGAAAATACACATCTCCAGCCTCATCTCTTAAGGACTGGACCAGGTGATCTTTAGCAAATGCAGTTATCACTGAGGTGGGTCTCTTCCTCTACTGAAATATTCCTTTCCAACAGTACCTAACCATCCCATTTGTTTCTAATTTTCCACAACACATTACAACTACTGAGAATAACCATGTCTTTAATTATCATGCTCTGTGTATGCGGGAGACTGCTAGGAAGGGGGGGAACACTCCCAGGATGAATCGATTGAGGAAAGAATGCCTTTGAATTCTGAGTTCAGTTGCATTGTTCTCTTAATCATGAGATTAAAGATGAGGAAAAACAAGACCTAATAAGGAGCCTGGAAGCACCGAGAAAAGGGTGTTTTGCACATATTTAAAGGTTACTGAGAATTACAGAGGGGAAAGCCAGAGCTGTGTCTATTATCTATGTGTAAATACCTCCAGAGTGGTGCTACCACCCATGAGCAGAGGTTTTCTTGTCTCAGAAAAGAATTAAAGTTCTGGGAGAGCAGAGCACTCACAGTTTACTTGCCATCTGCCTCCTCAGGGCCATATTACTCAGGGGAGGACCATGGGAAAGCCACCCCCTGTTAAGTGCCTTCCCAACCATCAGTTTAAAGCACTTTCAGTTTTCCCATAGTTACACACAGGTGACAGAAATTTCTAGCTAGATCACAGCCATAATATATGTTAGATCAAGTTTGTTAAACCAAACTCCACACTAGAGAACTCAGACTGCACTCTAGAGAATATCAGGGCTTGTTTCAAAGTCTAGAAGATGAGGAGCAAAAGAGTTTCAATGTAGAAGTTTTTCTTTTCTCTTTCTTTTTTCTCTCCTATTCAGCATGCAAACACATGGATCAGTTTTTTTCACTCACAGAGAATTTCACAAAACATATTATGTGTAGAAAACATGAACATATGTACTTAAAAAAGAGAATGAAGAAGAAAAATATTAGAATTACCTCATCATTAGAAAGTATATATTATTAATTTGTGTTATTTGAAGGACTGTCTAGAAGCATCCACCTGAAATTTCTTACCATCTTCAATTCTTTTCTGTCTGACAAACTTTTTTCTCAGCACTAGGAGGCAACTTAGCGAATCCCCAAACCAAAACCAGATTGAACGTCTTTAACTTCAAAATTCACATTGTTGTTTTAATCATGAAGTTAAAGACACTGAAAAACAAAGTGTAGTGTGGGGCCTGAAGACACTAAGAATGGAGTGGTGAGCAGATGTCTACAAGTCACTGAAAGCTACATTTGTGTGCACTCATGGTTTAGGCTTCACAGTAAGGCAGACAGCCTGATGTCTGCTTTTTGTTTTTTGTTATTTTGTTTTTTTTCCGAATGCAAGGTTTATTGTTTACCCCCACAGCACAGGGAAAGAGAAGCAAGAATCAAAGGAATTCACAGCAAATGAACGTAGCAGCCTAATGATCTGTCTGTAAATGCTGGGACAAGTGAGTCATAAGAACTATTTCCCAGTGCACAGCAATCCTTGTGGTGCACGTCCCCTGGTGAGGAAAGGGCAGTGAGGAATCAATGCATGCTGACTCTGAAGCTGCTGCTCCTTGAGAACAATGAAGCTACCTGATTACAGCCTCAGTTTCACTTACCAAGGGTAACTATGGTGCAGACCACTTAACAGTAACCTGAGTCAGAGCTAGACCAGAAGCAAGAGGTCCTCATGAGAGATGTAGTCATCAGAAGGGTCCTTTGTTGCTAGGTTAGAGGACTCTTATTCATTGACATATATATGTTGGAGACCATCAGTTGAACCATCTGGAGCCTGGGCTTTGTGGCCCTTGAGAAGCTCATTCCTCCTTTGCAAACATTTTTTGCTTCGTGCTTCTGATTGGTGCAGGCCACAGGCTCCAAGAGTATTGTGGTTAAACTGAGGTACTAGCTTCTGATGTCAGCAGTTCTGAGGTAAGGTACTACTCAGGAGTGCCTCCATCTCTGTTTTGTATATTTTGTATTTTAAATGTTCATGCACTTAACTGCTTTAACTGAGCAGCATTGACTCTTATACCCTAATGGTACAGACACAGACATGATGGCCTGTGGGTAAGGGATTTATAAACTTTTTCCCAAAATGAAATAATGACATTTAAACTAGTGATATTAGTTATTGTAGTCATTTTCATTTTCCTTTAGGAAGAAGGGAGAAAGAAAAATGCTAAAATAAAGCTTTCTAACAGTCTTGGGGTTTTGAAAGATGATATACAATTAATGTCAGTGGGAACTCAAATCTATAGTCTTTTAGGACAGAAAACCTAGGAGTGATAATGAAAGACTGTCATTTCAAAGCTTTACCATTCTATCAATCTTGCAGAGTTGTAGAAATTAACTATTTGAGGTTGGGGTTTATCATTAGAATGAAGAAAAATTGACATAGGTGGTCTTTTTCTTTGGTAATGTCCAATCAGTAGAGTTACTGCATACTTTCTCTTTTTTAATGAACTACTACTACTACTACTACTACTACTACTACTACTAATTTTTTTAAAAAAAAAACAGAATTTTTGTGAGAAGTGAAGTGATATATGATAAGGCAATTACCCTGGTTTGTTTTTTGTTTTGTTTTGATTGGTTTGATTGTTGTTAACTCGACACACACTAGAGATATCTGGGAAGAGAAACCTCAGTTGAAAAAATTCTTCTACCAGATTGCCTATAGGGAAACCTATAGGGTATTTCTTGATTGCTCTGGCAAAGGATCACATCCAAAGACCTTCTAGTTCAGTGTGATTCAGATGGAATGACAAACTTTTAATCCCTCTGGAAAACAGACACACCCTTGGTACACACCTTTAATCCCAAAAAATGTGTGTAAGGTTAATTTGAAGAAGGAAATAGTCATTTTTGAAAGTGAAGTTTAATTTCTAGGCAAAGCGACAAATTGGAGAAAGATTTGAAAAATATGTCTGAAATAGGATAAGCCCAACTCCATCTCTCATGAGAATAACCCAGGAAGGGAGGCAACTTAAGCCAGCAATACAATACACACACACACACACACACACACACACACACACACACACGGGGTGGGGGAAGAAAGACAGAGACAGAGAGAAACAAAGAGAGACAGAGTCAGGGAGACAGAGAGATAAAAAGACACATAGAAAGAGACAGGGATAGAGAGACAGATACAAAGAGGAAGCTGTTTTTTAAGGCATTTTTCCAGAGATAGGTTGTAGATGAAGATACAACAAGCCAAAGAATTAGAAGAGTCAGAAGGTTCGAACAGATTGCCAGAGTTAATTGCAGGCTAAGCAGAGCAATTCAGTCAGAAGCCAAGGGAAGCCAGCTTGAATCAGTCAAACTGGAAGATTAGTCATTTTAGAAGATTAGATTGTACAGAAGATAGATGCTTCCATGCCTAGACCTAGGTATAGAACAGAGAAAGAAATATTGTGAGCTCAGCCCAAGCCATGTATTTGCAATGCTTAGGTACAGCCCTCATCCCTTCACCCCTTTATCCCTTTATGATTAGTGTGAGATGGTCCAGCCCCCAGTAGGTTTTACCACTCTTGGGCTAGAGCAGGCCAGCAAGCAGTACTCCTGAAGGCTTTGCTCCTGCCTTGAGTTATCTTTGTTACCGAGTGTGACCTAAGTGTTGTAAGATGTAATAAATTGCTTCCTCCTCAAGTTGCTTCTGGTTGTGGTATTTTATAAAATCAATAGAAAAATTGATAAAGACACCAATTGTATGAATTAAACTCTGTAATTGCTCATTATCAATGAAAGTTGAGATAATCATAGCTAAGCCTTTTGGTAATTATATAAAAGATACATCTAGATTTCCTAGAAATAATATGTGATCTTTTTTTCCTTTATAATGACACATTCATTGTTTTCAATGTGGACTTGAAGTATAGAACATTTCACAAAGGTAAAGCAACATGCTCACATAGGAAAATAACCTATGTTTATAGAAAATAATTGATAATGAAAACAAATGGCAAACTATTGATGCCATTTATAATGTCCTTTCAGGGTTGGAAACCATTTTCTATAAAGGGTCAAAGAGCAAATGCTTCAGGCTCTGGCTGCCATATGGTTTCTGTCACCACTGCTCCAGTCTACCATTACAGTGTGAAAACAGCCAGAGATGTGCTAAATGGCAGAAGCAGTTCTTCAACAGAGCTGCTTACATTTGCCCAGGGACCACAGTTTATCCACATGTGTACTGAGTACAGAGAATAAAATAACTCTGAATGCCTTACTGACAGTGTTAGATTGATTCTAAAAAAGATATCCAAAATGTTACCGTAGGTTGGCAAAAATTGGAATCCTATTAGAAAATGAGTGACTGTTTGTTTACTTAACTTTTGTCCAACACAAGTTAATCTCAACTTGATTTTACCTCGGGGAAAAAGGTACACAAGGTGAAAATTCGGCTTTCTGAGGAGCAAACATGGATGAATGTTAACTGGTTATTGTAGTTCAAGAAAGTTAAAAGAGAAAAGAAAGGCTTTAATGTTCCACTTAGAATGATCAAAGGATTGGAAGGATCTCTTCATGAAGATACACGTAAGTAATTAACATTCTGTAAGCTGGAAAGAATAAGACATGATGTGTCTGAATTTATTAGAGATAACTTCAGAGTTGCTAATAGACTACATCTGGTTATTTATATACTCAAGACAGCTTGGGGAATCTATTCTGTTTAATTTCTTCCTGACTATTAACAAAATGTCAGAAACAATAGTATACCAGGAACAGAGATGAAAATTCTTAAAATCCCTGATCAGTAATGTGAATTACATTCTCATTTTTATATAAGCACATATGTACTTTACTTTGCAATTACTTTCCCTAAATGAACTGTATTTATTTTTCATTTAATATGACAGAATATATGTTCATGCTGTCAGTTGTATAATACCAATTCTTTTTAGTTTAATAATAATTTTCCAATACCTTGAGTTTCCGAGAACCTGGAACACTTGGATATATTTCTTAGTCTACACATTTTGAAAGCACAAACAGCTGGGTCCCAATCCTTACCTTTCTTGCCACTAAAACTTCCATTGACTTTGAGTCAAATTTACACTTTCATAAATTATCATTATCTCTGATCACAGTTAGTATACCTTCTTTACTCCTAATTATGTATTAAATACTGTCACCTTTACCCCTTAGAAAAAAATGTACTTTATGTAGTAGCATTGGTAACTATGACTGCTGAAAAAGCAAAACAGCTCTTTTTAGCTTCCCTGCATCCTGACATTTTCTTCCTGCAGAAGGGATCATTCTCTATACCATCATTAGTGAAAACTCACCAATAATCCTGATTCTAAGAAAAGTAAGAAATATATAACTTACACTGATTAACAACAAATGAGACCTGGATGATTGACTGATTCCCTTTAGAATACCCTGAGATTGACAGTACTAGTTTTAATATTTTAAGATATTACATCTGATTATTTGATGTGACATGTTCTTTCTTCCCCCTCTATCTTTCTCTAGTCTTTTCTTCTCTATTTTATAAATACATTGCAATAAATCAGTAAATCACTACTAAGAAAACTAAGTATTCCCCTAAGCAGCTCAAGTAAAATAACAAAATTCATATTTTTTTAAACCTTTCTTTGGTTGGTACTGGAGATGAAACCCAAGGCCTAATGCATGAGAAGCAAGCATTCTATCATGGAACAACAATATGTGTGAGGAAGAAAGAATATATTTAGCATCCAAAATGAAATGGGCCTGAAGACTGCTCAAGCTACAGTCCCAGAGTTATCTCTACTGAACTAAGCCATCCCAAAGATAAGGATGCTTGTTACCAGACCTTCAAGTGATTTTGATTATTTTACATTTTAATTTGCAGGAATTAACACGCAGGATTTATTTATCCATTCAACCCATTGTAATATGATTATCCGGAAATTTTGTTCAACAAGTTAAATATCACACACAAATTTCCTTCAATCTCATTCCATTTAATGAAAATGGCTTTAACAGTCCCTGTCAAGCAATTTGCATACAAATGAAAAATCTACCACATAGGCCTTATGCATAGAAACAAACAAACATAGCAATGGCCCTGATAAGAGTCTTTAATCTTCTCTCTGAGATTTCACAAGCCAGGCCTCCTTCTTCTGCACTGTTCTCAACATTATCTTCCAAGCTCCTACACAACATCTCAGAAAGCTCTTAACACTGAATGGATCTTCTAACCCAAAGTTCCAAAGTCCTTCCACAGTCTTCCCCAAAACATGGTCAGGTTGTCACAGGAATACCCCACTTTGCTGGTTCCAATTTGTCTTAGTCAGGGTTTCTATTCCTGCACAAACTTCATGACCAAGGTGCAAGTTGGGAAGGAAAGGGTTTATTGAGCTTACACCTCCATGCTGCTGTTCATCATCAAAGGAAGTCAGGACTGGAACTCAAGCAGGTCAAGGAGCAGGAGCTGATGCAGAGGCCATGGAGAGATGTTTCTTACTAGCTTGCTTGCTTCTCCTGGCTTGCTCAGACTGCTTTCTTATAGAACCCAAGACTACCTGCCCACAGATGGTACCACTCATACGGGGCCCTCTGCCCTTGATCACCAATTGAGAAAATGCCTTAACGCTGGGTCTCATGGAGGCATTTTCTCAACTAAAACTCCTTTCTCTGTGATAACTTCAGCTTGTGTCAAGTTGACACACAAAACTAGCCAGTACACATGTATTATTGGATTTAAAGTAATATAGTACTTCCTCATATTTATAATTGTATTGTTGCATTTTTATGGAACAAGTTGATATTGCTTAATTTTACTGTATATTTTAAAAGACAATTTTTTGAAAACAAGATCCAGGCTGATAATTATTATTAATGCTCTATAATCATTGTACTACATTCTATAGAGTATTTGTAATTATTTAGCATTTTTAATATTTCAATGGGAAAGTCAAGGGAAGATAAGGAAACATTTAGTTTTAGTCACCATATTCTCCTACTATTGAAATATTAGTATAATGAATTTTATAATTCATATGAGAAATTATGAAATCTTAGCAAAATGTAGGTCTAAAATATGGACTTTGAACTTGAAAGACTGATAATTAATAGTTACAGACTTCATGTAGATTTATGTAATAGTAATTAACAGCATTATTAAAGATATATATTCTTGTTAAACTTGTTACTAGAATATTATGAACAATTCAGAGAATATAAAGACCTTTGCTTTTGTAAAACATGACCACGTGCACACACACACACACACACACACACACACGCACGCATGCATGCATATGCTATATAAAAAGCAAATTAATTATTTAACCAATTTAAATATTTAGAGAACCAAAATAGATTCATTTTTATCCTTATTTGTCAATTGCTTTACACTCTTTAGTTCATTTTTATGCAGAATTTATCATAAATCTCTTCACATATAACCTAAACCAAAACGTATATGAATTCCTTGTAACATGCCATGAATCACTAATTGAATTCTTAGCTCAATATGGACAGCTATATAGTGTAGCATATTTGTCTGAGAACATAGCATCCCCCAAATTTAATCCTCAATAATAGCTGGAAGCATATTCTCATCATAAACTAATGACTTCTGAGTGTAAAAGTAGCACCTACTTTACTGGGTCATGATAAAATTTCATCGCAATTAATATTTCTGAAACTGTCATTTTTAACACAGAGATTCTGAATACACACATGTCTCATGCTATTTACTAATTGTTTAGAATGTGAGACCACTGATAATTTTCCACATAGGAACCATTTCATTTTTAATGCTCACTCGACATTTGGAGACTTTGCCAGAAGTCCTTAAGTAAGGCCCAGTCACTTCCCATATCCAGACTACCTGGAAAGAGCATACAAAAAAAGCACTAGCATGTTGTTCTACTCAAAGAATTGTCAGTTCTGGGTGGGAGGGAAGCTTAATTGCTTTTGTTGTATTGTGTTGCCCTTTTAAAATGTGGTTATTATTTAAAATGTGTACCACGTACCATCTGTAACAAATGAACTGTATAGTAAAAATGTGCCATAATTGGGACTTATTTTGAAATGTCAGTTGCAACTACTTCATTCTGAGAACCCAAATGTTCTTGATTCTATATAGTCAATATGAGGAACACTTGAACCTGAAATGCAATACCCATTTCAATAAATGCTTATTATATAACTGCTATGAATTTTAATTTCAGAAAGACATGTAAAATGGATTTTTATCCCATATTCCTATAGTTGATTTAGTTGATTTATTGAGAACTTTTATTTAGTTAATTCTGAAAATTGTGTTACTTGGAAATTACATTCATTTCAGAGTAAAGAAGTCTAAGGTTAGAGCCCTCATTCATAACAAAAGTTAGTAAATGGCAGAACTATGGCTTGACATGATTTTTTTTTTTTTAAATCTGTATCTATCATGCATTCTGTTTTCTCATAATATTGCCAAGGAGGTAACAATTTTATTACCATGGGAAATAATCCATCCTTGAATGCATTAGAGAAATAGAATAGCACATAACATTCATGAGACTGTCTGTGATAATGGTCAGGGAATGGATGTTAAGCATTATGGGGGTCTAGCTTTTTGACTCTGAACAAACATGGGTCACCTTTGGGAATTCCTAATTCTGTGTTGACTTCCTTACAATTGTTGAGTTCACCATGTCTAAGCTCATGTTTGAAAAGACTTTCTGACTTCCCTCATCCTTTACAGTCAGAGCTTCCATAGTTCTTGCTAGTACTATTGTATGAAGGCCATTTCTGAAGTAATGAGAATCTGATGGATGAGTATCAATCTGTAGTCATATACCCTGACTGGAATAAAAACACACTTTTAAAAAAATTACGCCATCAAAAAGTTTAATACACATCAGTGATGCTTCAGATGTGCAATAATGAAATTGTTGCCAGTACATACTAAGGTAGCTTCAGTCCTGAAACCCCACAGAATGTTCCTTTCAGTTATTTAAAAATGAAATTTAGGGGCTGGAGAGATGGCTCAGCAGTTAAGAGCACTGATTGCTCTTCCGAAGGTCCTGAGTTCAATTCCCAGCAACCACATGGTGGCTCACAACCATCTGTAATGGGATCTGATGCCCTCTTCTGGGATGTCTGAAGACAGCTACAGTGTACTTAACATATAATACATGAAATAGATCTTTAAAAAAAAAAATAAAAATAAAATTTATTCTGGGACACTGGTTCCTCTGCCAAGGTCTCTACTACCAGTCTTGAGAACACTACAACTTTTAAAAATAAATTTCTCAATATTTCTTCCTAATATTTAAAACATTTTTAGTGGGTAATCCTTCAGTTTTGTTTTGTTGTTGTTGTTGTTTGTTTGTTTGTTTCTTTATTTTATGGGCATTAGTGTTTTGCCCACATCTGTGTCTGTTGGATACTTCTGAAACTGGAATTATAGGCAGTTGTGAACTGCTATTTGGGTACTGGGAATTGAACTCAGGTCTAGTTCTCTTAATCGCTGAGACATCTCTCCAGCTCCTTGTTCTTCAGTTTTAAATGGGGGGAGTGAAGGATTGGCTAACAGGAATAATGTTGCAATTTAATAGAAGTCAGGTAGTGGTGTTCTAGATGGAACAGAGTGGTTGACTATAGATGCTAATCACTTTTAAAATTCACACCGCAATAAAATGTAAAATGTTGGCAACAACTGACATGATAATTACTCTTACTTGAGCACTGGATGTAATTAATAAAGTATCTTGCCAAACCCAATAAGCATGTGCAGTGATGATCTGTTAATTAAAAATAAAATATAATTAAAATTTGGGTTTTAAGACTACATTCACGGTACATTTGAACTTTGGGTAGCTCATTGCCTAGCAGGGAAAGTCAATTGTCATAAACCAAGGGGCAATGGGAGAGCAAAGCTTTTGGCTCTTGACCTGGACTGACTGTGAATCACAGCTGAAGTGTGTATTTGCTTATAATGCAAATTCTTCAGTTTTACCAGCCTACATTGAAGTCCTTGCTATTTGTTTTCTTGTTCTCTAGTAAGTAGATGTAAACCCACAAATGGTTACAGTCAAACTCACAGGTTCTCTATCACTTTTTACAGGAAACTGCTAGATAATACTCTGTTACAATAATATAAAAAAGTAGTTTAGAATTCAAATGAGCTTTGCCCTTATGAACTTGGTAAGAACTCATGTTAAGCACTAAAGTCGTTTTACCTGACTTCTCCTCAAGTGAGTTGAGGTCTAATGTTTAGGTGCTTTGCCTTACCATCAGGAAAACAGTCTGAGAGCCTTCATTACTAGTTTTTGCTGACAGATATCATACACTCGCTGGCCCTTTCCTCTCTCACTTCTTTTGGAACAGCTTCATCATGTGAAATGCTGAAATACAAGAAATATTTATTAGTAGACACCAAACATTTACTAGTAGATGTTTGTGAGCAACACCACACTTATTCTTGTGAAAAAAAAAAGGGGGGGGAATCATGACAGTAAAAGTCAATTATCCCAAATAAGAAAGGAATTTGTTTACCCAAAGTGTTGTGCTTGTAGTCCCTTCTGTTAGCAGTTAGGTTTTCAGAATCCACAGACCTTTCCCGTGCTTTTTTTTCTGCCCAGTTATTTTTTTCTTAGGAATCTTAACGTTGTTTCCATCTTCTGGGAGTGTCTGTGTCCTACTGCAGTATCTTGTCACATTTCACTCTTATCAGGAGTTCAGAGACTATTCAACAAATACTTATGTTAGTACTCATAAGCTGATATATATAATACATAAAATTAAATAATTATATATATAATTATTTAAGGACAGGTTATATATGGGTCTAAATGTTTAATAAACTAATATATACTTTTAATACTCTAGGAAATTTGGTAAGAAACTACAAAAGATTTTAATAAGTATTTGTAAATATAGGTGGGCATTTAAAGAAAGTATCAGACCTAGCTACTCTCCTTGTTAACTGTTTTTCTCAAGTCATTTTCCCATTGTAGACTTGAAATTAACAAATGTCCATTTTATTGGAGTTCTAAGGATCAGTTCTCTAAATTTATATGTGTTCATATTTGATCTTTGACAGTGAGAGAAGTGGGAGAAGTTTGGTAAAATGGTCTTTCATACTGTTTCTTTACATTACAAGGCTAGGAAGAGACAAGCACTACTACTGGGGAAGTCATCCTTGGGTGAAAGATAAGCAAAGTCAGTGCTTTTCATCAATGATAATGATTTGGGGGACATTAGGAACAGACCAAGCTATTTTTTCTTAAATTACTCATATAATCCTCACAGCTACTTCCTGAAAGAGTCTATTACAAGAAATATTTTATAGAAGACAACACAGTCACATATAAAAAGTTGTTAGCTTGCCAATGAAAATCCTGAGTGGTTCCAGCTTAGATTCTTAGCCTCTTCTCCTGTGTCTCCTAGAATAAGAAGCAGCTTGAAGAGTGTGCGCTGAGCAGTCATAGGTATTGGGGTCAGGAAACTCAGGGAGTTTGGTTCACTTCTTCCTGTTCTGCTTGCAATCTTTAGAAAATGAATAGAAGCTGTTCTATGGTGAACTCATACTTCCGGTCTTTGACTAAAGACATTTGCACGATGTGTAGCTTCCGGGTACAAGCAGTACCAAGAGCAGCAGTAAGGAGTTTGCATCTTCTGAGGAGCACGCGAATCTTACTGGCATCTTTTCAATGTCTACATATGGGGTGCATCACACACAACGATAAGTGCATACCACAATGATTAAAGGATGGTAGCAAAACAGCAGCCTTGGAAGTTCATTTTGCCTCTTACCATCATCTAGCCATCAGGAATAGCTGGCATGATAGCCTTATCAGAACAGCTGGACTATTTTAAAATGCTTTGATTTCTAAGCAACTTCCCACCATTCCTCCCTAGTTTGGGTGTTTTTATCCATTTATGCATATAAATTATTACTTGAACATGAAATAGACAAGGAGACAATGTAAAAGAAATATGCTTAAGTAGATACAAGTCCAGACCTAAGGCTCCTGGATGTAGCCAAATCCCCATCTGCATCTGGGCTGTATGTAATTTTTAAATGAATTTGCTACTGGACACCAGAGTTGAGAAAGTCCAGGTTAGCTAATGACAACTTCCTGCTGTTCTTTGATATAACTTAACTCTGAGTCAACACGTTCATTTTTTTAAAAATGTGGTTTGAGAATAGTAATTGAATGTTTCCCCTTAGAATATGAATCATTGATAAGTAAGCTAACATTTTATGATAAATCCACAGGTTAAAAGTTAATTAACAACAGCTTTCTGTTCAGGTAGTCACTCTAGGCAAAATATTGTATACATTCTCATGTCCTTTTGCTAGACAAGGAAGAATATGGATGCATGAAGTACAAACTTCTCCCATGATAGCTGAGCTCAAGTTTCTTTACTCTCATTTGGTTTGAATTTTAGCTATTTAGCTGCAATTACAGCAAGCATAAAAACAAACTGCTTTAGAAACATAATGGCTAGGTGCTTTGTTATCAAAATATTGTTTGAAATCATGTAATACATTGGCAAAACTGCTCTTCTGTTGGTAAATCCAAGGATGGATAATTGAAACAGATGCAATTTGTCTAAATTCATAATTTTCTTTGTATTATTTTGTAAACTTACAAGAAACAAGCTAGTAGATAATAATATAATACTAAAATAATTTACACATGCCCCTGTAGCTTTTTAAAAACTAAAGTAAAATAACAAAAAAAATGGTGAAGATGTTTATTGAAGGGAAAATATACAAATGGCATAGAAATGGCATGTCAGTGCTTCAAACATTGTGAATCTTGTCTCATGTGCTGTGCTGTTAACTCTGCTCCTTATGGCAGTGGGCTGAAGGAAAGTTTAACAGTGTTTAGCATATATTTCTTTAAATTCATTCCAATTATTTCAGTTATATTTGATAAGATAAATATGTAGCTTTTCATCGTAGGTATAGACATAGACTCTGCTATTTTATTCAAACCTAGATGCTTTAGCTCAATCTTAATTGAAGTTTTCTAAAGCAGCTTCCACCTCTTCTTGCCCATATAGCTGAGGTAAACATCTTTCCATCTCATCAAGACAACCTTGATAAACAATGTTTAGTGTGCTATTCGCTGCAAATATTTCTGTCTTTTTCGTTTCTCTATCGGAAATGTTTTCCAGTTCTGAAATGAAACAGAATACTGCATTTCACATCCCCATCATGTACTTGATCGATGATTTTGTGGGGTAATTTCTAGACCCCTGTTTTGTAGGATCTTCTAGGTCATAGTGTACTGTTCTAATGTAGACCAGAGCTGTAATTGCCTATCCAAGAAACCCTGTAATAAATAGATACGTTGCTGGCTTTCTCCTGCCTCCAGTTCTTAATTCATCCCCACTCTATTCATGTTGCCAAGAATTAGTTGCAAAATAACAGATAGGAACCAAGTCCTGGTCTCTGGCTAACACTGAGGAAAACACTAATGAAATTAAGTTTCAATTTCTGTAAGGAAATTCTTAGAAATATTCCCACCCCAGTCATCAAAGATCCACGAAGTCTTTGAAAATGACAAATTTCAAAAATGTCTTTTGAAAATGACAGCCTCAGAAAGCAGTGCCTTCATGAGTTAATATATGTGACTTTTAAACTTCTGTATTTCATTGCCCTTTCCACACAGACGGGCTGCATATCAAAAGGCAACCAAAACAGTCCTTGGTTTCCCTTAAAATTTGGTTTGATTGTGCAAGAAACTTAGCTGTTGCTATGCATTCAGCACTTGGCCACCACTAACCTTGGCTAATTATCTTATCCTTACCCATAACCCAGATTTCTGTTGCCAAGAATGTGTAGATAGGCTCCCTAGAGGAAGAGATGCCAAGCAATTGAGCTCTGAGTTTAATTCAGCATGTTTAAGGATGAACTTTCTTTGATAAATTTTAAATATCTAACCTCAACTAGATGAATTGTTCCTTCTTCTCTTTTATTCTTATGCAACAGCTCCTGTTTATATACTCTTAAATATGTTGAAATTAAGTAACAGAATGTTTTGAAATGCATATACATATAATACAATGGTTGCTTTCACTATATGAGTGCACTCTACCAGTCTACAGTGATACAAAATTAAATGAACTGCACTGTGTTTGAATATCATAAAATTCATCAATTCTGTGGTCCTGTATTTTAGTTCAAGTCACTTTTCTTTGTGTAATGCAGATATGTGGAATATATTCAGATGGAATGAATTTGTTCCACTGAAAATTCTAGTGGTATATCAGTTACAAAAGACCTTAAATCAGATTTTTGTGAGTAATAAAATACATATAAACAACATTGGGGAAAATATAACGTCTATAAAATGTTACTAGTTTGCTATCTTACATAGTAAGCAGAAGAAATGTGAAAATGATAAAAAGGAGAGGACCAAAATATCCCAATTTTGATAAAACCAAACATGATACATACACATATTATGTAAAATTCTGAACAGCCATTCAGATATTGAAATCTTCGTTCTCTGTATTGATAGCCTTCTACTCCTCTCTTCCTTCTTGGTCAGATACACATGAATCTTGGAGCCTGGGAGGTAGCTTAGCAGGTAAGCATTTGCTTAACAATCACAAGTGCCTCACTTTGATGCCTAGATACTATGTATAATCACCATGTACTGTGTCATAAAAAGAAGGTATTTAGTACCATAATAGGAATGATACCCAGTGCTGTCCACAGGCCTCCATATATAGGGGTATACACATGCATTTATACTCATGTTTACATGAACAAATACACATTCACTAACATAAATACACAAACACAAAAATAATACTATATATTGTTAACTGTCTAATATATGGAATCAAGTTAAGTATCTCTCTATGGATGAATGAGGAAAGCAATTGTGCTACATTCCTGGCAATGGAAAACTTGCCAGGGATGAATATAAGAATGTCCGCTCATTTCTTTCATCATGGAAGAACCTGGTGAATTTTTTATTAATTAAAATAAACACACACATACACACACACAAACACACACACCCTGAACTGTCTTGCTCATTTACTGCTTTTGCAGAAGTTGAAAATAGAATAATTGCTAGCTAGCTAACAAAGGCTGGGAGATGAAGGAATGTGTTAGCAATATAAAGATACTGTTAAGTATAAGAAATACATTCTGGAAACTCATTCTAAAATTCCACTACGGTGTTTAGATTTATACTCTTAAGGATTTTACAGTGTAAGTTAAATTTTGCCTTGTCCGAGGGCTATGGAAGTAGAGACTTTGAACTCTGGGCACACTGGCCAACCAGACTAGCCTATATGATCCAGGCCAGTGAGAGTCCTTGCAAAAAAGGAATAAATACATTAAAAGTACATGGGCTTCCACAAGCACATTTAACTGTTGCGCACATGTATGTGTACTCTCACATATGTGTATGCCCACACTCATGCCCCACATATACAAGTAAATTTTGTACCACAGTTAATTTCAATGTAATATTATTTGGTTTGTAAATAATTTTCTGCAAAATAATTAATTAACTAAGGATTTCATATTAACAAAATTGCAAGCATTTAATAATGCCTTCTAAGTTTTAAAAATATACACACGTTTGATGTTCTCTGTAAAGACTTTATTCTAAACAATAAGGTTTCATACCACCATAGTCTTAGCTTGTTGCTACCTCTGGCTTTTCCACTTTAATTTTCTTTCTAAATTATTTTTTTCTTGCTTCTATGATAAAAACAGAACAAATAAACAGCCTGATAGAATACCAATGAGATGGCCATAAAACTTCATCCTAAATTCAACAACAAATATCCTTATAATATTAAAAGAAACATTGAAGATCATAAAGATTTTTAAATTAAACTTGGAATGAAGTCAATTATTTACTGTAAGCTATAGAGTTACTCCCACACCTGTGTTCAAAGCAGCAGTATCTCCCATATGCACTAATTGGAAGCAATCAAAAATCTGACACAGAAGAATACATAAATACTGCTTGGTATGTTGGAATATTTTTTAGCCTTAGGAAGAAGTTTACATGATAAAATACAGACAAACTTAGTAAACACCAGGCCAAATGGAATAAGAACATCACAGAAAGACAAATGCTACCTATATGAGATATTTAAATGAACCAAGTTCAGAGACAGAGGATGTAGAATTGGGGTGTGGTAATATATGGTGATGGTGAAGGGGAAAGTTATGCTATTCAATGAGTAGAGAACTTTAGATTTGCAACAGAAGACTGTGATGATGCTTAAAATTATTAAGGTGGGTCATTTTAAATTATATAACCTTTATCATAAAAATGTATCTTATAAGAAAACTTTTGAGACATTCCCTATGTAAAACTGCCTACTCACCATAGATCTTCAGATGTTTGTGATTCTCACTTCTCAACAAATTAACTTCTCCTTGCAACAGAAAAAATTACAGAAAAACTCAATTGACCAAGATATAGAGAACTAGAGATTGAGTGGTATCCATTTCCCAAAGGTACAACATGCTATCTGTAGCTAAACCAGTGAGATGTCATACAAGTTTGGGTGGAAAGATAATAAAAATTAGAGGAACAGGATGTTTGCTGTGAAATTGTGTCTCCTAGAAATGTTAAGGGGGCTGTGCTCATAAAGTCTAGTTAACCTGACTGCCTAAGCAATACCTGACCAAGGATGAAAACAATGGGCATGCTCTCATGGAGGGGAGAAAGCTCAAAGGAACAGTATGGGCATCTGGGTCACGCTGAGAGTGGGATAAATTGTGTTCTGTAGAGAAGATACCCTTTGTGTTGGATATGCAGTACTAAACATCAACTGGTCAGTCCCAGGATCACATTATATATAACTTTATACATACTGATCCGCTTGTACTTATTTAGGAAAATATATGCATTTGTTGTGGATAACAACAATTAAAGAAAAGAGGCAGTGAACTAGAATGGGAGCAAGGGTTGTGCATGGGAAGGTTGGAAGAGAGGACAAGGAACAGGGGTGATGTAATTATAAATTCAAAAGATAAAACAAATGCCGAAGACAACCAGAATTGGACAAGTTTGCTTTTCCTGAAGGAAGAGGATTCTGGTTTTGTCACAATGTACAGAATGTTCGAAGAACTGCAGAACATCTTGAAATGCTGAAAACCAGCTCCACAGAAGAACAACCAATAAGTGAACCCAAGAAAAAAATGAAATTTATAATTTGCTGTGATAGCAAAATACTGGTTAGCTATCACTGTAACGTATTTATAGGTTGGCATAGCCATGAGAATGGCAAAAGAAAAGTTAACTGGCACTGACTTAAGATTGCTACTTATGATAATTCAATTTAAAATTGCTCTCTCAGGGATATTTGAATCAAGCTTATTGGAGGCCAATGATGTGATTCAGATAATCTCATTAAGTGCCTGTCTACTCATCTTTTCCTTCGTGAGGCCCATAACGACTGTTCTGTCAACAAGGGACTGTGTGTACAAGGCTTCTCTATGAATTGCCTGCAGAATTAAGCATGGTAATATGTCAGGTCATACCACACAATCTAGGTGTGTAGAATGATATATATATATATATACATCTGTGTTTATACAAATATATCCTGTTGTTCAAGAACCAACAAAATCAGCCATGATCTATTTCCCTGTTGCTAGGAATAGAATATTGTACATACTGCTTTCCATTATTATTCGAAAATGGTAGGTTTCAGAGAGATCAGTATCAGTCACACTGAATAAGGGCAAGGCTTGCTGCTGCAGCCAGTTTAATTAATAACCATCTTTGTATCCCAATGAAGTTTTTCTCTTTTTCAAAAATTGTGTTCTACTCTATTACTGCTATGGAACCCAAACAGATGCTACTAGGCAAAATTTTGAGAATTTCCTTTAATGGTTTTATTTTGTAATAAAAATTATTTTTTATTATAAAGGAAAGCACACATATTAATGAATTAATTCTCAACTCTTTAATTTTTTCATAATAGTTAATATTATGAGGAAATTGAGGATATATCAATAATGTAAAAAAAAAAGAACTTGGCTGAACTAGTCCCTGACACTATTAATGATAATCTATTATGCTTGCAGACAAAAGACTAGCATAACTAACCATCCTCTGAGAGGCTCCACCCAGCAACTGACTGAAATAGATGCAGAGATCCACAACTAAACATGGACCTTGGGGTACTCTTAGAGAAGAGTTCGGGGAAGAATTGAGAGCTCCAAAGGGGATAGGAACTCCACAGGAAGACCAAACCAAATCAACTAAACTGGACCTTCAGTGATCTTAGATTCTGAACCACCAACCAAAGAGCTTACACAGGCTGGACCTGAGAGACCAAATCTTTTAAGTTTAGACTCCATTTTAGAGAGTTTGAACTCAGGTAAATTAACAGGCTGGTACCTACCATTAATTCCACATTACCTACCCCCACCCCCCAGCAAAACCTGAACCTAGCTCCAGTTTCTAAGCTAATCCAAACAGACCAGAGTGTCTAGGTTAATTTGCCCCAACAATCCAGTTTATCCAGATTAATTCCCAACAAGCCAGCCCCCTGCCTGACAATCACCAATGCAGATGGAAATGGAAGTTTAAGTTTATGGTTTGATTCCCAACACCAGCCAATTATATTTAAGGTCGTAGGAGCTCTCCAAATAGATGCTTGCTCACTCATTCCCTGCTTGTTGCTTTCTATAAAGCATTACGCTAACAGATGTGAGGCGCGCCTCTCCACCAAAACTGTCCCGCGTGTTGTCGGTGGACTGAGGGGCCTGGGCTAGCTCAAATAAAGGCCTTGTTGTGATTTGCATCATCAGATTGGCTCCTGTCTGTTTTGGGGGGTTCACTAACACTTTTCTGGCACTACAGACCTAGGCCGACAGCACATATGTAGCAGGTGTATAGCTTGGTCTTAACAACTGGACTAAGGGCTATCCCTAAAGCTATTGCCTGTCTGTGTAATAGGTTCCCCTAACTGGGTTGCCTTGCCAGTCCTCAATGGGAAAGGATGTGCCTAGCCCTGTTGAGACATGATGGGCCAGGGTAGGGCTATAGCCAGGGGGGCTCCATACATTCAGAGGAAAAGGGGAAGGGGGACTGGGAGGAGAATGGCAACAATCTAAGTGCAAAGTGAAGAAATAAATAAATTAATAGGAAAAAGCAAGGTTGAAATAAAAAGTGTTTAAGAATGTAAAAAAAAAACTTAACTCAATAAGTTACTTTCATAACAAAATATACTATAGAAAAATTTTTGATTATACTTTTCCATTTAAATCACATACATTTACTATTATTCTTTTGAAAATATTGAAATTATTTTATCTTTAAAATGAAGCTAATTATATATATATACCTATAAAGAGTAAAGATATTAGGAGTAATTTTAACAAAGGGTGGAATCTTAATTGAGACTTAAAGGACCTTTTTTTTCTATACAGACATAAGAGATACTATTAAGAGTGGTATCAAAATGTGGCTGAAATGTTGAGATTGAAAGGAACATAAAAGTAGGTACAAATGTAGCTCTTATCTTACTCATCTCTTAATTTGCTTTAAAAAATAGCATTCGTCCACAGTATAAAGTTTCTGTTGTCTTTGTTTCTACAACTATGAATGACTTTCAAATTATCCCCAACAGATGATGAAGAATTTTTTTTTTTTTTTTTCTGGAGAGATGAGGTGGTGACACAGGAGAACATCTCAGATTTGATTGGATTAAGACTTGGCTCATATCCCATGTTCACAGTGTTTCAAAGAGTGTAACTCTGGCCATACTCTTCGTTGATTTACTCGGTTCGGCAGTTTGGGTAGCTAGTTTTGAAAAGGTGGGCTTTATTTGTTGTGATTTTGTATTCATGCAGAGTATTCGGCATTCCATTACAGCCTTCCTTAATGCAGTCATCTAACCTCCAACAAAAACAGAGAGCCATGAGGTGTTCTTGTGGAGTCCAGTGAAATAACCTTTTGCTGTTTTTCCAACAATGCATTTGGCACCTAACTGCTTATAATAAACAGCTCTCTTCCTGTGCTCTGGGGGAATTTGATCTTCCATTAAGGTAAATATTGCCCCAAAGGTCTAGAGAGGATGGAAAGAATTTGGAAACCTCAAAGTTGGCTTCTATTAACACCTGGCCAATTATTGCAGACAATAAACAGGAAGCATAGGGTTTATAAGACACTTAATTTTTTTTCCAGACTATCAGTAAGAATCTGCATGTACTTGCCTTCCCAAATCCCAATGAACACTCTACGGAAGATGATCCTCCGAGTTCAGAATTAGTAGTCTCAGTTCTCATATGAAGGAGAAGGTTTGGCCATTGATCCAAAAACCAAATAACTGAAAATAGCCAGTTCATCAAGTCTAAAAATCAGCATCAGGACTGGTTAGGAAGAGCTGGTTGATGCTACTATTTTATATTCATTTTAAGTTTTTGACACGTCTGTGATTGTTCTAGTGCTAATAATTACATGTGGAAATGGTGTGCTAGAGGTTTAAGTTTAATGAAATATTTCCAATGATTTCCAGAATAAAAATCACTTCCTTAGTAATAGGCTTCATAGCTAATAAACATCTATTATGCAACAAATGTTAATCTTCTTTGTTTCATGTTGTTTTACTATTATGATTGTACCCATTGAAAGGTTTAATTTTACAATTGTCAAACTGGCTTCTTACCCAGGTGACAAAATAGAAAACTGAAGATTACGTGAGGACTTCAGATGTTCAGTTCTTACATTATGAACTAAATCATTCAGCTCTATAAGGAAATCTGGTCTGAGTTGTCCATACAGATTCCTGATTGCCATTATTATATGTTTCTTTCACAGCTGTTGATTAAATTCCCTTCTTCAGGTATGGCAGGACAACATGCTGCTGGGCTGGTGTGCCATGTCTGTGCATTATTTTTGTCAGTGTTCAAAGCCTAAGAAACTCCTCCAGGAATGTAATTGGGTATGGCAGAACCTTCCTTCTCTAGTACATCATCTCTTATGCTTGTTGCAACTAACCTACGAATCGGAGGTTTTGTTAACGAGAATGTTCTTTGTGTGCTTATTTGTATATACCATGTCATTGCCATAAAGAAGAATAGTTTAGGTTTGCTAAATGCCTCATTGTTGAGGCTTACATGACTAAGTTTCAGTTGGGTCTTACCTACCGGCAATGTAACTGACATTTCACATGTATATATTTCTGAGGTGCCAGAGGCCATAGCTGTGTTACTCTACTTTCTCTATTTCTCTTTCTCACCTGCCAGAAATCACCAGAGCTACTCATAACTAAACCTGGAAATGCCAAAATGTCTTAAACATGAACAGATGTGTAATTTAAAAAAAAAAATGAGAAGAAAAATTCAAATTTGGTATTCAAATTATGTTCTCTTCACCTCTGTCCCCAAAGATCAGTTGAAGATTCTCTAAAAGGGATGAAAATTTTCTATGTTCTTTAAATTTTAAATAATATCAAAGAATATGAAGGCAATGACCATTGAATAATTCCATTATAGAATGTCAAAACATTATCTTCGTGATCAAAAGACCTTCAGGCTCTAAAATCAAATGTAGCACTTTGACTTTTCAGATAATGAAACTTATGAAGAAAGTCCCACGTCTCACAGAAGATGCTATTTAAAATTAACAGAAGAATCGTAAAACTATTTATAATGTCATCATAAATTACGGCATTTATTCTAAAATCATATCCTTTACAGTAATGACTATTGCAGCACTGTTAACAATATCCTAGTTATGGAAAAACAGCTTTTTAATAATGGAAAATTGATAAAGAAAATGTAGTATATGTACACAACGAATATTATTAGACATTACGAAGAATGAATCACGCTAATTTCATGACAATGGGTGGAACTAGAGTTTTTTTCGTTTTGGATATTTTATTTACTTACATTTCAAATGTTATCCCCTTTCCGGTTTACTCTCTGCAAACCTCCTATCTCCTCCTTCTTCTCCCTGCTTCTATGAGGGTGCTCCTTCACCCACCCGCCCACTCCCACCTCACCGCCCTGGCATTCCCTTACACCAAGGCATGGAGCCTTCACAGGACCAAGGGTCTCTCCTCCCACTGAGACCTAAATAGGCTATCCTCTGCTAAATAAGCAGCTGGAGCCGTGGGCAGCTCCCTGTGTACTCTTCGGTTGGTGGTTTAGTCCCTGGGAGCTCTGGGGGTTCTGGTTGGTTGATATTGTTGTTCTTCCTATGAGGTTGCAAATGCCTGCAGCTCCGTCAATCCTTTCCCTAATTCCTCGATTGAGGTCCCTGTGCTCAGTCCAATAGCTGGCCGTGAGCATCTGCATCTGTATTTGTCAGGCTCTGGCAGAGCCTCTCAGGAGACGGCTATATCAGGCTCCTTTCATCAAGCTCTTCTTGGCATCAGCAATAGTGTCTGGCTTTGGTGTCTGTGTATAGGATGGATCCCTAGGTTGGTGGGAGAGACTTGGGAGGAAGAGAGGAAGGGGAAAGAAAAAATGGGGCAGGATCAGGTATAAGGGGAGACTGGGATGATTGAACAGGAAATTGAACAGAGGTGTGTAGCAATGGGGAATGAGGAACTGGGGGTAGCCACCAGCAAGTCTCAGATGCCAGGAAGGCAAGAGGCTCCCAGGACCCAATGGGGAGGACATTAGCTGAAATACCTCACAAAGGGGAGGGAGAACCTGTAGAGAAGTCAGGCAAGCCCCCGTTTGGCGTATGGGGACACCCGTTCATCTCCACATTTTTAACCCAGAATTGCTCCTGTCTAAAGGAAATAGCAATGACCGAAGGAAATAGAGATTTTTGTGTTAAATGAAAAAAGCCAGGTTCAGAAAAACAAGTGTCACTCACATTTTCTTCTTATATGTGGGATGAGAGAGAGTGAGGAAGGGAGCTGGAGAGTTAGAGAGAGAACAGAGAGAAGAAGAGGATGAACTATTATACTAGGAAAAGGACTCTGTTGGGAGGAGAGAGCAAAATAACAGAATAATGTGGGGGGGCGGGTAAACCTGAGACCTTATACACACGTTCACAAATATCATAATATTGTCAGTTATTCTTTTTTTTTTTTCTTTCTTTTTCCAGACAGGGTTTCTCTGTGTAGCCCTGGCTGTCCTGGAACTCACTCTGTAGACCAGGCTGGCCTCGAAATCAGAAATCTGCCTGCCTCTGCCTCCCGAGTGCTGGGATTAAAGGCGTGCGCCACCACTGCCTGGCATCAGTTATTCTATATACCTAGAATGAACCAATAAAATTGATTTTAAAAATTAATGTTTCCTCCCCCTTGTCTCTCAGTTAATCCCCACAAATTATTTTGATGATTATTGGAAAATGTAATGCTGACAGAGATGTGCAGACTTTGTGCTTTGGTTCTGGTTTTCCATGTTTACTTTAGAATCATGGCACTCCCACATGCAGGCATCATTAAGAGGCCCGGGGATGAGAAACTAGAATGAGGACTTTACTGCCAGCTTTCGCGTCAACAGTCAGGTTCATGTGCTGGGCTAAACCATCAGCTTTGGCTGAGCGTACCCAGACAGAAGGAACTGAGAAATAATGAATGCATGCTATTCTAAGCTACTCAGTTTTAAAGTAGTTTATTACACAGCAAAGCATAATTGACAGACGCCTTACATTCCCTTTGTTATTTCTGCTGTAGTTTTATAGTGAGAGAACTTTCAGAAAAAACCTGGCAGGCAATTTTCAGAATACAGAAAACATCTAGGGATACAAAACAAATAAGTGTACACCCGACTCAGCGATTCTAGAAGTACTCTAACGGCTGCTTTCGAAGTACAAAGAATGATGCTGCGTAGCTCACACAACCCAGAGTCAGTTCACGTTCTGTTTCCAGTATCATATGCGCTGGAAATGAGAAGTACAGTCATGTTTATGTTGACAAGACTTCATTGCAAGGTTAAGTGTTGGATTTGTTTATACTTTTCCCCATTTCCTCCGTTCAGCTGCACTGTCTGGGTTTTAACAGGCTTTGGTTTTCCTTCTTTGGTGAGACAATGTCTGAGTTAAGGATTAACATTTGTGAAGTGAAACATAAATGCCCGTGAGTTGTATATAATACTTTAACAGACGTTTATTTAGTTATATCACTTCCACAAATTTTTGGGTTAGCAAGCAGCTTTGTGATACTCCCTTCCAAGCTATACTTGATGGATGGTAAGAATGCAACTACTTATAAGCTAGGGTTGGCAGATAAAGTAGGCAATTGTGAGTGTCTTGGTGCCAAGGAGAATACATTTCAAATTCCAACCACATACTCATTTCTTTCTCTCTTTATATTCTATTGCCCACCTTAGCAGATTAATCTAAAAGGTCTTCTTTTAAAGTTACAGTGTAATAAGTACGTATCTGATAAGATTAAGGGTAACATTTTCTGCCATAAAAATCTGTGACTTTAATACTGTTTTACTGTCCTGCATATAAAGTACATTGTAGAAAAAAAATCTGTTTTCTCTATTTTCCCCTTTTCTCAAAACAGCCCTTATTGTCAACAATAATCAAATAATCTAAGTATCTTAGAGCGGTATGAATATATAGAGGTTATCAACATCGTGTACTTAAAATATATGTACTTTCATTTAGAATAAGAATTCTCTCTGGACATATAAATTTTGAACTTAGTAGCTGCATAAAATTATTTTTTGTTTTTAATTCAATGCAGGTTATTATTTAATTGTATTTTATCTATTTTTATCTTTTATACTATGTTCTGGTTTTACTAATTGACTTTTTATTTCAGTATGAACAACCATATATTCTAAAAGGGTTCCACATTTTAACCTTGGGTTGCAGTCTACAAATAGAAAGTACCATAGTCCAGCATCAGGAAGAAAACAGTCCATAGCTTCTGATGACTGTGTTGTGCTTTTCTATTTTGTATCCCTTGCTACCTTTCTCCTGTCAGAGAAGGGAGCTTCTTTGTTCTAACCTCCCAGAAGCAGAGAAAGGTTGGGACCACCTGGAATTTCAAGCACCCTCTGTGAGTCCTTTTCCCTTAATGACCTTTGCTTTCACGGTTCTCACTGTGACTCCTGAATTTGGTTACAGTTTGTTTTTCATTTTTGTAGTATAATTTCTTTCCATTACCTTGTTCACACACATATATACATGAGATATTGCCAGTGACTTCTTTTCTTTCCCCATTTCCTTTCTCTTGTTCCAGTTGATTTAAGGTAAACTGTTGGTCCCTAGTACTTGTAATAACCATCTTTATTGGTACTTCAGACACCAATGGGAACACCTTTCATGGAAGTGATGAAGTATAGATTAAGAGCATCTTCCAAAGATGGGAAAATTTTAAACATGACTAATGAGTCCCTCTATTAGTCTAAGAAAATAAGAAGTGTTTTACTTATTTTTGAATGGTTCTTTATTTTGCATCTACAGAACACACCTATATGATCATATTTCATCTATGATGTGATGTTTGAATCTATTTTCCAGATGAGAGATAAGTCAAGAAATATATTTGAAGTTTAGCATCATTCAGCTTCCCATCACCACTCAAATCTCTGAGGAGCCAGTTTTTGCTTTTCTACCTTTAGAATCTGTTCAAAACCACATAAGCTCATAACTATGGATTACCCACTGTCGATTCTCCCTTATATTTCTCAGAGATTTTTAAATGTAGTTTCCTCATACATGTCCTTATGAGGATTTAATCTTTTCATTTAACACTAAAGATATCTACTGTGTCAAGTGTACCAAATTCAAATGGGGGTGTATATTTTCTATCATGGCTCACAGGACTCTTGGCTATGAGAAGAATGCATTCTTTTGTTTGTTTGTTTTGTTTTGTTGTTTTTGTTTGTTTTGTTTTGTTTTTGTTTTTCGAGACAGGGTTTCTCTGTATAGCCCTGGCTGTCCTGGAACTCACTCTGTAGACCAGGCTGGCCTCAAACTTAGAAATCTGCCTGCCACTGCCTCCCAAGTGCTGGGATTAAAGGCGTGTGCCACCACTGACCGGCAGAAGAATGCATTTTTGCTGTCTGAAAAATCCTAGGTAGCCACGTGCCTTCTCCAGACCAACTTCTCTTAACTCTCCTTTTTCTTCAAAACCCTGAACTCATTGTCCCTTGTCTCAGACATATGTGGACAGTGAAATAGGGAACATGGTCATAGACTTCTGCTGTGGGTGGTGGTGGGGTTGAAATGTAGATAATTATGCAGGTAATTATATTTATAATTAGTAATTTTAGTCGAGATGAAAATATTTAATGATGACTGAGAAATTCCTCAATCGCCAGTTATGTCACCTCACATCTGAAACTTACCATTTCTGTCTCACTTTTTCTTCAGGCTGATTCTAGTTTATATGCAGGATAAATGACTTCCAAAACACGGAAGCTAACATAAGAACTGTTTATCTGAATCTTTTTCTCTAGAGAACAGGATAAAGGTGCTTAATTTGGAAGAGAGTAGCAGAAGAGTAGAGTCTTTTTTTTTTTTTTTTTTTTTTGAGTAGAATATCAGTATGTTGTGCTTACATATAAAGCTCTCACTTAGTGGAGGCTAAAAATGAGTAGGCTAAAGACACAGTGTTTTCTCCACAATGCTGACTGTATATATTGTAGGCCTCATGCAAAATTTAAACTTCAAATTCTGCTTGGTGTCAGATACAAGTACTAAGAAGGCTTCGTTTCTGAGATGAAAGACTGGGCATGTTAAGAGTGGTATGACTTCAAATAGTGGAACGATAGGCAAGTTTTAGCTCTGGGAAAGGAGGAATGGCCTCTAATTTATCATGTAGCCCATGATAAATTGAGCATGCTCCAGTGGAAGAACATACTAGACTATTTGGGCAGCATATATTGGCACTAATGGGGAAAGAAAAACCAATATTTGGCTTTGGAATAGCTGTGAAAGGGGAGTGAATAGAACCAGTGCACAAAATATTTTCAAAGGATTAGTAAAAGATATGCTTGAAAACATGCATAGAATTAAAAATCACTTAGAATCCAATGGGACAATAGTAGAATATTATATCAAACTTCAGAGTGCTGTGCAATGGACAAAGGTTAGTCTTATTCACACAACTTGTTTTGTAAAACTGTGCTAAGACTTCACAACTGGAGATTGTGCAGGAAGCAGGAGACACTGGAACACTTAGCCTTAAATAAGACATTCTGTTAGTCCTCTCCCAAGGGTGAGGGATCTATGCTGAAGAGGAGGCAGAAATATTATAAATGGTCGTGCTTGGACGGACCAACAAGGAAGCAGCATCTTTTAGGCACAGCAGAAAAAATGTGCATATGAACTCACAAAGATATGGCAGCATTCATAAGGCCTGCTCAAGTTCAGAAGAGACAAAATCCCAGCATGGAGAAAGAATGGGGGGCACAAATTCCCATTCTTAACCAAGAAATTATTTGCATTTGATTCCTGCTGAGAAGGGGGAAATGAGGTTTTTATATATGAGTGACACTGTATATCAACCACACGCCAGCAGGCATGATGCTCAAAAGTAGTTAGCAAACACAAGACAGAGTCCATGCTTCTCCGTGTACATTTCTTTTGTTTTGATAATTTTTGTCATATTGTCTGTTTGTTTCCTTTTCCTTTAATTATTTATTTGAGAGAGAATATGCTTGGGTATGAAAGTGGGGAGATCTTGGAAGAGTTTAGACGATAGAAAAGAATATATAAAAATACACTTCGTTTTAAAAACACATTTAAATAAAGCTAACTAAAGAAATGAATAACCCGCTGTACATCCCCACAACTTCATTGAATTACCCTATGTTTCTCGTTTCATTTTCCACAGACTGACTTCTTTCAACAGCAGATTAATATAAGCTCTAGTCGGAACTGCTTTTATATAGAGAAAAGCCTACAGCGAGGGTTGTATTCCACCTTCTAAAAGCCTGGATGAATTTCAGAATTAAATGAACAGAATTTCATTTAGCATTAATTAAACATTGAATTCATTTAATTCATTTCAGAATTAACATTAACCTTAAAAAATTTTTTCTTTAATGTACTTTAATTTTTTTTTTATTTTCTCATCTTTTAACTTCTAAAACTGAAGCCAGTGAACTAAAGCCCTATCTTAGCTGAATTCTAGTTGATTGGTTGTCTTACTTTTAAGAGTCTTGTTAGTTAGTGTAGACTCTTCTGAAACTTGCTGATTAAGTATAAATATGTTTGTTTATAAAATGGAAACATTTGGGGTCATGACTTGGTGTCAAGAAAATATTCTGTATACAATTTTAATCTAAAAATGCTTAAGATAATATAGTTAACCATATTAATTTTTAAATTCTAAGTTGAAAGACATCTTTTATACATACATAAAAAAGACAAGCTACAACCTGAAAAATAATCTGTCATAAATCGGCTTGTCAAAGGATTATCATCAAAATATGTGTGTATTTCTTAGTCTTTCAATAATGACAACTAAAAATGCACCAATAAAAAGCATGAATATATGTGGATGACCATGAAATTCTAAATTATGCCCATTCTCAAAACCTTTCCAAGTATTATTTCATACCTTAAACTCAAATTTGCCATTTTGCTACAAGACTGACTGTGCCAGCAGCCTTGGACACAGTCACAAAGTTCTGATTCACTACAGTTTGGGTGGATCCTTGGAAAATTAATTTTGAAAATAGTTCCCTGAGGGTTTCTGTTGTGTACCGTGGTTAAGACATATTTTCCTGAAATGTTAAACTCATTGCCCAAGGGAATCAATCCTTATATCTTAAAACTGTCACTACTAAATATTTTCCCTATAATCTGTCACTCTCTCCCAGATGACTTATTTCAGACAGGCTCAGCAAGGATCTTAGATGTGGCAAAGAAGTTGGTCCTAAGATAATAGAGTTAAGCATATTAATTAATATTAAGTAATACACACAGTGGTATATTCTGATTCTGTAGGAAATGTAGATGCCATCACCTGGAGATGCTCCACAGATGCATGGAGAGGAAAAGAATACAGCTCTCTCTCAGGTCTTCTGTGCTAGGTGGCAGGTAATGCCTCTACTCCTTTTTCTGTAGCATGCTTCTCATCAGAGAATGCACATCTCCAATTACATAGGAAACCTGGCTTCCTTCCCCTTTGTCTCTAATTGACACCAGGAAAGGTCATTGCTTAGTTTTTTTTTTTTTTTTGGAAAAAGCAGATAGGATGGACTCTGAAAGGCCCCAGCTTAGAAGTGGAATCATCTTACCTGTGAAAGGACCCTGAGTTTATTCTAGTGTAAGGATGATGGAAGTCACATTTGGCAGTGATAACTCATTTACCACTTGGGTCCCAAAAGAAGACTTAAAATGTTTTGTACATTACACTTTAGCTAATCTAACAAATAAGGACTCCAAATGTTAAATAAAAAAAAGATGGAAAAAACATATAAGTAAAGAAATCTACGCACACAGACAGTAAAATAAACACCATTTAACACCAAATAAAATAAAACTGAATTTATGCTGAGATGACTAGTTCATATTTATTACACTGAAAAACCTTCAAACGTTTGATAGCATACTCAGTAGTTAAGGCTTGAAAGCAGGTATTTCAGTTGTTCTGAAATGTTCAATCCCTGTGGAGGTGAACTTGCCCATAGCTAATAAAATCCACATGGACACACACCCTCTGACTGGAACCTCAATTTCTGGAGCTGTCCCTGAAGATAAACATTCAAAATTACAAAGAACATATGTAAAAGGTTGTATGTTGTGATGTTATTTTGTAATGGATAAATTTGAAAATTTAAACCATGCGTAAGAAAAATTATCATAGGAATACAAACAGCAGCTATAAGAAAAAAAATAGATCACTATAAATGGATTCTTATAATTCATTTTAATGAACTAAACCAAGCAACAAAAGTGCATTTCATATGTTAATGCACTATACATTGATATATATATATATATATATATATATATATATATATATATATATCCTAAAATGACACTGTGAAAGATTAGTCCAGAAACTAATGAAATTGTTATTATTTAATAGTTGCAGAGGATTTTATTATATAAATTTTAACCTAATTAAAAAGTCTAGATAATAGAGAAGCTATCTCCAATTGATAATCACTTGCAAATGGAAATTGTGTTTCCTCCAAGGGAGTTCCACTGGGGACCACTCTTCCAGGAGTGCTGCAAGCCCAGTGGAAGAGGGCCAACAGAAAATTACTGCACAGCATCTTTGGCAGTTCCTTATCTCCCAATGTCATGTCAGGGCTTTTGTTTTTTTCTTTTTCTTTAAATTTCTTTTGATTCTATTTAATTAATTTTTTTTCTACTCTCTTCTTTCTCTACAGGTATTTTACATATATTGGGACATCTAGTTTAAAGTTTTGTGGAATTCCTAAGTATGCAAACAAGTGTGTCTCTGTTTCTTGTGTTTTCTCCTGGGCTCTCTTCCTTCTATTTGTTGTGTTTAGTTGCAATGTGTTAGTGTTTGTCTTATATCTTATCTTACTTTATTATTATCTCTTAGAGGCTGTTTGGCTTGTTTTCTAATGAGAGACAGAATAGGGGTTGGGTCTAAGGAATTAGAGAGAGTAGAGGAAGGGGAAACCATAACCAAATTTATATATATATTTCTGATTATGATATATATATAATATACATACCATATATATGTTTATTCACATGCACACACATGTACACATGTACATAGTATCATATAATAATCAGAATATTTATATCTATTTCACATGCACGCTCATGTATGCATGTGTGTGAAAATAAAAATTCATTTTCAATAAGGTAAAAAAAAATCCTAAATGTCTAGGTAAAACAAGAAATTAAAGGCCATTTAATACACATTGTATGGTCACTAAATAGGAGCAACACTGGCATATTTCTGGCTTCATGGTGTAAGATAGAATAAACAATTGTTAATATTATCAAAAACCTTACTCTCAGGAAATAAACAATAAATGAATTCAGGGAGAGGTCAACATTTGACAACTCTAGGGGATGGTTTTGAGTTCCTTGTATTTATTGCCTTTGTCTTCCATTTCCAACAGATAATATAGTTTTCAAAATATGAGTTGGTTATGAATTTCTGTTTCTTTCAATTGTACCATTTTCTCCTCGTGCTGTTTGAGCGAGAGTCCTACTCTTCAGTACCTACCCTGCCCATCCCCAAGCTGTCTATTTCAATTATGAAGCAGCCCCAAGAACATCCGATCCATGCTTGCCATAATCTCAGCTGGGAGAACAGAGATTTTTTTTTTTTCTATTCATGTGTTTATTTTTTGTTTTTATTTTTTGGGGGGAGGGGGTATTTTCTCTATTTACATTCCAAATGTTTTCCCCTTTCCAGGTCTCTCCTTCGGAAACAACCTATCCTATCCCCTCTCCCTCTGCCTCTATGAGGGTGCTTCCCCCACCCACCTACCCACCCCTGCCTTCCCGCCCTGGCATTCCCCTACACTGTAGCACCGAACCCTCTCAGGCCCAAGGGCCGCTCCTCCCACTTATGGCCAACATATGATGGCCACATATGCGGCCAGAGCCATGGGTCCCTCCATATGTACTCTTTGGTTGGTGGTCCCGGGTGTTCTGGGGGGGGGTCTGTCCAGTTGACACTGTTGCTCCCCTCATGAGGCTGCAAACCCCCTCAGCTCCCTCAGTCCTTTCCCAAATTCTCTATTAGGGACACTGCGCTCAGCCCAATGGTTAGCTGTGAGCATCCTCCGAGAACAGAGATCAATTTTTTAGTCTTCCTGCCCTTCCACACAAAAGTGTAATGGGAAAAGCACAGTGAAACAACTGGCTTTTTTCACCAACACAGGGAAATATCCAACTTCAAGTTGATTGGTATGTTGAGTAGGATTGCTGTTGTGTTGGTCATTCATGCTTTGTTCGTTTGTTTGTTTGTTTGTTTGACAATACAACTGGGAAATCTATCTTCCAGTTTCAAGAAAAAATCCAGTGTCTTAAGTGACTCCCATATTTCAACAGCCAAATCCCATGGATCTGAGGTAAATTCCTAAGATTGCCTGCAGTGGATGAATCAGCAGATAAGTTTGGTTTTTCTAAAGTGATCTTCAGATATAGAGTCCCTACTGTAATGCTTCCAATAAGATATAGACAGAATAAAAACCTACTCATTCTGCAGAAAATGCTAAATAGTTGGATGAATGGTGATTTGGAAACTTAGGGTAAACAGTAAATACTAGAGAAATATTTAAGTTCCAATGAATTAAGTTGAGTATGAAAAGAAAAGGTCAAAATATGAATACCATAAGAAAGGTAAAAGATGGGCCAGACATGCGGCTTAGATGATGAGGGTTCACATTGTTCTTGCAGATTTGGGATTCCAGCATCTACTGTTAGCTCATAAGTGCCTGTAATTCTAGCTCCAAGGGCTCTGGTACCTTTTTCTGTCACGCACAGGCTTCCATATTTTTGTGCACATACATATCTATGAGTTCTCATACATGTACACATAATTAAAAATAATAAAATTGTGTCTTAAGAAAATGAAAAGGGAAAAGTTAAGAGACCAAAATAATACATGACTGTATACAGAGAGATACTTTGTTCTTTTTTTTTTCTTTAAAAGTAAAAAGATTTATGTTTATTTTCTGTGTATGAGTGTTTCATCTACAAGTATGTGTATACACTATGCTTGTATTTCTCATGGAAGCCAGGAGAAGGGGATCAATACAGATCTGAAATGAAGATATAGACAACTGCCTTATGGATGCTAGAAATCAAACCTGGGTCCTCTCCGGGAGGATCTAGTGCTTCTAATCACTGAACAAATTCTCCAGCCCTTTCCCTTTTTTCAGATAAAGTCTTTCTATGTAAGCCTAATTTGCCAGGAATTTAATATGCATCCCAGGTTAGCCTTGAGTTCTCAAAGTTGCCTCTGCGTCTGTCTCCCTAGGGCTGGGGGTATAGGTGTGTGCTACCAGGCCTGCTTTGAAGCTTGTAAAACACTTTTAGCCACTTTTCAAATGAGAACTGAAGAAAAAAAGAAAAAAAAAGAAAAAAAGATCTGAAGATACCAAGGTTGGTAGGACTTTTTTCATTATTACAAAAAGGTCTGGCATTTCATGAGCAGAGAGAGTGTTAGATGAAATGGAGCCAAGAAATAAAACTTAAAGAAATCCAAGTTCTGTGAGTTGAAACAAATGGGTGAGCAAGATGATTAACTTAAACCAAACAGCCAGTAGATATGTCCAGGAAAGTGTGGTGAAACCAAACCTAACGAAGTAACACAATATAAAGCTTTACAGAGTTGTCAGATTCTTTGAAAAAGAATATTTTTAACTTGTTAAGTTTCTGGGAAGATTGTAAATACCAATCACAAAAGTGTTTTCCAATTAAAGCTTATAAATTTGAAAGGCCTAAAAATATTCATGATTCGAATTTAGATTTCATTTATATGCCAGATTTGGGGTCTAATAGTCCCTTAATTTAATATTGTAATCATTTCCATAGTAAGTAATTATGCTAACTTAAAAATATTGATAAAAGATGAAAAAAAAGAAGACCCTCTAATATTTTCTAGGTTGCATACAAAATAATTATTGCCACATAAACTGAAGGCCCGTCAAAGACATGTAATGGAAAGGAGAGGGAAGCCATGTCAAAAAGCAACAATTAAGGAACTGTCTTAAACACCAACTCTATTTTAGTCCCAGTCCTTTCCACTCTTCCCTGCTGGCTTAGTCACCATCCCACAGCTTCCTTTCATGTCATGGCAAGTCAGCTAACTCAGAAAATAAGAGTCATCTCCTCTTTGGTACAGCTACTCTAAAATCAACTGGACCTGCCCACGCCTGCCTGTGGTGTAGAAGTCTAGTCTGGGTCATTTTTTTCAGTACCTTCCACTGTCTGCTCAGAATAAACACCTCTGCAAAAAACGAACTATAGTAATTGCTTGTGAGTTTCCCCCTCTCCAAATTCAAAACATTCTTTCCAAGTGAGAGTAAGGGAGATCCAATCATTATGCTGAACAGGATTTCAGCAACTTCTCTGCCAGTTCAGATAAACTGCTAAATGAGCGTTTACTATATGTGTGCGTGAAATGGTACATTACAGGGAGGAAACCACTTGAGTCAGTTATTCTACCTGTAAACAAAGTGGGCCTGGGACAATTTTATCTTATTCCAAGAAATATGCCACAGGTTAGATGGGAGATTTAAGGAGATGCTACCCTAATTTTGTTTGGCTGACTCTGCATCTGAGAAGCTAGGAATGTCTGTTCTCATAGCACTTGGATGTGGATCAAGTGAAGACTTGAAAACAAGATGTGAGTCTACTGTTCTTAGTCATCAAGACCTTTGAGAGACCAACAAAATCAGCTGCAGTGATGCTTATAGACATCAAGACAGACACACAGGATGGCAAACATAGTGGCAGTCTTAAAAATTTCTATGAACTCTGGCCATGGAAGCACATAGGCTAACTGAAGAGCTTCACCTCTCCTTCTATTTCTCAAAGACCAGACTATCTGCAGAGGCCTCTCTTTTCTTTCTTGTCCCATCTCCAGTGGACCACACAGATCTCCCCCCTTCAAACTGGCCTTCCCCTAACTTATTGCTTTATCATCAGTCACCAGCTTTGCCAGATGCTCCCTAGGAACCCAAAGGCCACTCTGGCCAGGGAGGCAGGTAGATTAACTGTAGATCTTCAAATCTTCCATTCATCCAAATCCAATTCCTCAGTCTCATTCAGCCCAAACTCCATAGCAGAACAATTACCCCTTGCTCCAAGGGACAAAGCAGACACAGATGGAACATCCTGCATTCCTCCCTTCTGTGGACCCACTCAACTAACAATTTTTGGCCCAAGACCATTCCTAAGTGTCAGCTCCCAATATCTAGAAACACATTTTCCTTGGGATCACCAATGGCCACACTCATGAGATCTCAGAATTTCTTACCATTAACACACACAAACACTACATGCTACTAAAAACCCGAGAGGGAGGGTCACACAACCAAGGAACAAAACACCTACCCAACAAGTATAAGACCAAATATCAACACTTAGAATCATAATAGTCCCAATCTGAGATCCATAAACACAGCATAAAATATGAAATCAATAACAGGAAAATATGACTCCACTACCACAGCAGTCTCTGACTATTATAACATAGCTGAAGCATGAGAAAATAACCTTAAAACACTCTTCATGTGTGTGATAGAGAACCTCAAGAGGAAGTGAATAAATTCCTTAACTAAATCTATGATAACACAAATAAACTTTTGGAAGGAAACAAGACCCAAAAGTTTAAATAGAAAAAAAAAATGCAAACAAACAAGTCCTTGTACCCCCCTCTTCCCCCCCAAAAAAACCCTCAAAGAAATCTGGAAACAAATTTAGGAACTCAAAAATAAATCTTAGATTTATTTTTGAAAAAGAAAAGAAGAGATGGAAGACAGAATGTCAGGCACTGAAGACATGATAGAAGAAATGGATACCTCAAGCAGAGAAAACATTAAACCCCCAAATTCCTGCTATAAAATATCCAGGAGATCTGGGACACTTCTAGTTAAATTAGATGTCTGCATGTAGAAGAATGCAAATCAACCCATATTTATTATCTTGCACAAAACTCAAGTCCAGGTCTATCAAAGACCTCTTCATGAAATGAGATACACTGAAGCTGATAGAATTGCAATCAGGGAATAGCCTTGAATTCATTTGTTCAGGAAATGACTTTCTGAACAGTACACCATTAGCACAGGCAGTAAAATCAACAATTAATAAATGGATTTTACAAAACTGAGAGATTTACATATTACAAATATGTCATTCACACAGACACAGTCATTCAGAGATAGTGACAGCTTAGAGAATGCAAAAAGATTTTTTCCAACTAGACATGTGATTGAGGGCTAGTATACAAAATATGTAAAGAATTTAAGAAGCTAGTTATGAGGAAAACTACTCAATTAAAAATGAGGTGCAGACCTACATAAACATGTCTCAATAAAAGAATCTCAAAAGTCTGAAAAAAAAAACACACTTAAACAAATGTTCAGCAGCCTTAGCAATCAGAGAAATGCAAATCAGTACTACTCTGAGGTATCATCTTACATCTGACACAGGGGCTAAGATCAATAACACAAGTGACAGCACATAGTGGTGAAGGTGTGGAATACGGGGAACACTCATCCATTGCTGCTGGGAGTGCAAACTTGTATGGCCAATAAGAAAATCGGCATGGCAGTTTCTGAGGAAGATGCAGATCAATCTACTTCAAAATCCAGCTATACCACTCTTGGGATTATCCCCAAGAATACCTCAAAAGGTACAGCTCAACCTTCTTCATTGCTGCTCTATTCATAGTAACCAGAAATTAGAAACAACTTAGATGTCCCTCAATAGAAGAATGGATAAGGGACATATGGTGCATTTACACAATAGATTATTACTCAGGTTTAAAAAAACCCCACAAAATCGTCAAATTTGTAGGTAAAATACTGAAGCTAGGGAAACAGCAACAAAAACCATCCTGTTGTATCCCAGACCCAGAAAGACTACATATTTATTTGTATTTGGATATTAGCTGTTAAATTAATGATAACCAAGTTGCAATTTGTAGAACCACAGCTGTTAGGTATACAGTTATGATCTGTGGGAAGGGGGTGAATATAGATCTAGTTTGGGAAGAAATATAGATAGAAAATTATGGATGAGAGAACTGGAGGACCAAGTGAGGAACTGAAGGGAGTGGGGGGACAAAGATAGAAATATGGGAAGAGACAGATAAAATTAAAGGATAGTTAAGAGGTTGTATGATAACCTAACATAGTAGAAGCTTCTTAAATATGTACATCTATGAAGGTGATCTAAATGAAATAGTCAAAACACTTGTGAAGACACAGTCCCATATGGCAACTGGCCTTCTTTTTTCACCAAGTGAATCTTCCAGTATTGGAACTGGGTTACATTTAATTGAGTTGTTGTCCAAAAAAGATCCATTGGAATACCCAATCAACTCAGCCTATTTTCAAGGCTACAAATTGCTCTTCACAAACTGATGGCAAGGCCCCTTGCTGAAGACAATAGCTGCACTAATTGAGTATGGAGTTGTTGAGGTGGTGCCTAAATAGATTCTTCATCCCTATGATCTGGTATCTTTGGTACCAGAAAGTATTCTGGTACTCTACCAATAAAGAAATGTAAACACCAACCCAGTCACAACCCCCTTGATTCCTGCAATTCATACTAGTACAATGGGCACACAGTTTGTCGAAATAACCAGTCAATATCTGATTTGACTTAATGTCCATTCCATAGAATGAAATTCACACTAGACCCTGCTGGATGACCAAGATTCTGAGACTCAATAGTCCAGCGAATCAGGGGAAAACAAGCTACTACTGCTTAAAAAAAAATGCAGTAAAACGACTCTTAACAACATTTTGCTATACTCATAGGTCAGTGCCTTGTTCAGCTACTATCAGAGAAGCTTCATTATGAAGCAGATGAGAACAAATACAAATACCACAGCAGACATTATGGAAAGAGTTAGAGCCCTGAGAACACTCAGTCCTAAATATAATGTCTCCATTTAATGTCTCCTTTCTTAGCTCAGGGAACATTGAAGAAGAGGAGGCAGAGTGTCCCATATATTATGGCTTCTAATTTTGTGTTTTTATGGGATTCCTAAGTATGTGAATAAGTGGGTCTCTGTGTATTGTGCCTTCTCTTGGGCTCTTTACCTTCTTTTTGTTTGTATTATACAATTCTAATGGGTTAGTTTTAGTTTTATCTTGCTTTATTTTATTGAATTTTATTGTTATTTCTTAGAAGCTTGTTAGCTTTCTAATGAGAGACAGAAATGGAGAGGATTTGGTTGGGAGGGGAGTGAGTTGGAACCTGGAGGAATAGAAGACAGGAAAACTATTCAGGATATATTATATAAGAAAAAATCTATTTTTAATAAAATAAAATTATTAATAAAATATTTTCAAAAAAATTCCTGAGTAATTTTGTCCTCGTCAAAATAAGCCAAGGAATACATAGAATGGGGTATAAATTCATTCAACAAGTTTCAAAATAAATGTAATAATAAGTGTTACCATACACATGATACATTTTGCTACTTTAGAATTTGTATTTTTAAATAAAGGCTGTAGTCAATAGACTATCTGAAGGAGAGCTACTGAAATGTGGTGGGTTCAAAATCTTGTGTACAACCTAAAATCTTACTTAGGTGTGGTCAAAACCATACAAAAAGAGATTTTATTTAAATTTTATTGTTTATTTCTCAACATTCTCTTATTGGTTAGAGAATACAAAATTTATTAAATTTAATTTCAAATAAAGGGAAGTTTTTGCATAGTACCGTTTTCTTTCCTGAGAGTATCTAAGAGAAAATCAAAGTGAGCCTATCACTGAAGGAAACAAGAATTCTCTTAAACACCTACTTGCAGTTGTTACCCAAATCACAAACTTACCATCATAAAAATGGAAGAAAAATTATTAAATACTCTAATTGTCTTCATATTTATTTACTTTCCTTTTTGAGGGTAATTGGACCTTTATCACTGCTAGAATTGATTTTTTTTCATTTTTATTATAGGTGATAAAAGAATGTTTTGATGTTTATATTGAATTCTGTCTTTCTGTGAAGGTACTTTAAAACACAAAATATTTACATGATTTAATATCAGACAACTAATTTCAATTTAAAATATTAATTTTTAGAAAAATCATAAAGCAAAATTCGAAAAAATTCACAATGAATGAATAATTTGTCAAGCTCCTTCGACTATTTTTAATTTGGTTTATATTTTGAATGTATAGGACTGAATCAATGCTTTTGTTTTTTATTTCTTAAATTCACGTTAATTCTAATCACAGTTCCCTTCTCTTCTCTCTTCCCAATCTACCCTTAAAAATCCCTACCCCCTTTCCCCCTTCCCTTCTCCTCAATGAAGGGGAGTCTTTAATCGATCATGTATGAGCACTTTCATTCAAACCTGCCTAACACGCCCCCTAACATCTCCCTGTTATATGACCAGTTATATAAATTGATATCCTAATAGCAATACAATTATTGAGTTCAAATTATATGGAAAATATGGTTCTTTAGAAATATTTGATATTCTTCCAGAGTACCCGTGTTCAATTCTCAGGCTTTGGTTCCCAGTACCCTCTTATTTGCCTGTTAATTCCAGTTTCAGAGGATGTGACACTGTTAGACTTCATGAGCACAAAGCATGCATGCAGTACACATACATACATGTAGGCACTCACACATGCACATAAAATAACAATGTATAAATCTTGACCCCACCCCTTTAAGTTACCCAATTTAAGTATTTCACTTAAATTACCATTTGTTTTTACTTTGTTATTTTCTGCCTGGTATCATTTTAAGGTGATGTCCAGATTACATTTTTCTCAGCAATCCAGTAATTGCTGTGTATATCTTAGTGACAATCCTTCTATATGCAACTTTATTCACTTTTTTCTGTGACCCATATACAAAGGAATGCCAGTTACTTTTTAATCACAGATAACAGAATCAATGACAGATAAATAAAAATGTCTAAATACCTGCCTGTCAATGCTGTCTGGTTTTGTACATAGCAACTCTCCAGAAAGGACAAAGGACAAAGACGGAGTCAACAAAGTTATCAATGCAGTACTGCAATTTGTCTATTCTGCTTAACTCATGAACTGAACTCATAGCAAAAACATTAAAAATTGACAATATTGTATTTCATAATTTCTAAAATAGTAGCCCCATAACTGGCACACATTATGCAAGCAGTAAATATTCATTGTTTTAACTTGCACAATTTTGAATGAAAAAGCCCAAGTTAATTCCATATAAATAAAAAGAATGTCCATTTTGGAAATGACTACTCTTCTGCTTCCTAGCTGAGAAGCATGGAGGAGAGCTTAGAGCTATTCAGGAATGACCTCTCTCCATGCTATTTTCTTCCTTCCTTGCTCTCCTTGTCTTAGAGCTTTCACATTTCCATTCCCAGGATGGAATGCTTTGTTCTGATTGGCAGGAAGATGTGGAAGGGGGACCTATAGCCCATGGCCACAACTGATTGCATCCTCTGGAGTTGAGGTTATGAAATTGGAAGCTACCTTCATGAAGCAAAAGCCTCAAGGTAATTGCCATGTGCTGTAATCCTTCCTCCTGTTTGGAAAACAGAAATAAACAGAGCATTTTCCTATGTGCTTACTGTATTTACCAATGCAGTGCATGGGGTATATTTTGCCAGTTGACATTACTTTAGTAAGTTATTATTATATGGTCAACACCTGCCCCATAAATATAGAATAGAGAAGTTATATTATATTTGCGTTTGGTGAAATGAAGTGTTACCCAAACTCTGATGTGGTGAAGACCTTTTGTGTTCTCTATATTTATGGATGCTACATACCACTTAACATATACCAATTTGGTGGGCAAACAAGTTTGACTCAAAGTTCAACTTTATATGATCTCTGTGACCGGAGATGGGTCATTCAGTTTTTAATGTATAGGTTCAAATAAACTGGAATTCTAAATATGTTTACATTTTTTATGTGTCTTGCTAACTAGCTAAATAAGTATATTGAATAAAAGGCAATTTGGGCACTAAATTAATGAAATTTATTCTTAAAAGCATTAGAAACTATCAGGGGTTCACTTTGAGATTAGCAACTCTTTAAAGAAATGTGGTCGGAACAGTCTGAACCTTATATTTCTCTAAAACAGTATGATGTCATGGCTAAACAGGCCAGAAGCCAGAGAATCCTGAATTTGTATTTATCCTATTCAGTGTAGCTGGCTCTTTTACATACAACACACTGAAAACAACTCCCTTGCTGGAAATTATAAGCTCTGTGACATCAATTGGTCAATAGCAATGGTTCTCAACCTATGCTTGTGACCTTCTTGGGGGATTCAAAGGATCCTTTCACAGGGATCAACTAAAACCACTGGAAAACACAAATATTTATATTATGATTAATAACAGTAGTATAACTACAATCATGAAGTAGCAACCAAAATAATTTTATGGCTGAGTTGACCACTGTATTGAACTGTATTAAACTGTATTAAAAGGTTACAGCATTAGGAAGTCTGAGAACCACTAGTCTAGTGTTCTTGGGTAATTTATGGAAGAGACAAACATTGTCTTTGGTACAGAATATATATATATATATATATATATATATATATATATATATTACAGTTATTTTTAAGGTAAAGCATTCTAAGAAATAATTATTTTAATAAAATAGTTATTTTTTGTGATTGAAGAAAAAGAATTATCCTCATCATATTAACAACTAAGGTATCAGTGAATAACTATTGTGTCCACCTGATAATGGATTATGTGACCCATGAAATGTAAGATAAATGCAACACCCAAGCTCTATACCTCAAGTAACTTGTCATTGGTATTG
This sequence comes from Rhynchomys soricoides, assembly GCA_019843965.1. NCBI lineage: Eukaryota > Metazoa > Chordata > Mammalia > Rodentia > Muridae > Rhynchomys > Rhynchomys soricoides. The sequence continues at coordinate 707,974 of JADRCH010000195.1, read as the reverse complement.
AAGAAGAATTTGGCCAAGATTGTTAGAAAAAATTACAAAATAAAAATAAGGTATCATTTTTTAGAAATTAAATTAACAACATTTTTCTCTTTTTTTCAAGAAGAATTTGAAGCCACAGAAATGAATTATAAATAAGTACACACACACATAAGAGAAAGGGGATGGAAGTATTCTAATCATTATTCTCCATTGCTGTATTTCACATAAATCAAACAAATTTAATGTTCAATAATTAGAGAGGTGCCAGGGTCTGGCTCTGTTTTTTTTTTTTTTGGCACAAAAGGGAAAATGTTATCAGATAGAAACATGATCAAAGCTTGTCCTGTGGAGGAAACAAATGTCTATGGATTGGCAGGTAACAGAAGATAACCTTTTAAAGAACTTACTTTGCAATGAGAAATATAGACATGTTACTCTGCATGTGACTTCAAGGTTCATTTCACTCATTTCGTTCAGTTGGGAGCATAAGGTGCCACTGTAGAATTTACTGTATAGAATATCTTGATCCATCAATAGCAGCACACATGCTCAAGTATGTCTGGAGCAAGTAATCCTGAAAGGAGAACAACTAAATCTCTACAAACCAAAATATTAACAATTTTAAAATAAGTTTATTGTAAAAACTTGGAAATAAAATCCACCACTGACCAAATATTACTTAGACCCAAATTATATATATTTTTCCAATGAACTTATATACAGTTTAAATATGAAATCTGGATTTTTACTGTTTCACTCTCATTTAGTTTTTTAGACTCTTATCCAAATCTGGAGCTGTAAGTCCATTAAACAATCACACTTTTCTTGCCACTTGACCTTGGTAACCATCATTTGCCCTTTGTTTATAGATGCATGTGGCAAGTTTAGATGTCTTTTAAAATGGATTATGCAGTGCTTGTATAGTGTGTGTGTGTGTGCGTGTGCGTGTGCATGTGCGTGTGGTGTGCAAGCATGTGTGTGTGTGTGTGTGCGTGTGTGGTGCATGTGTGTGTGCGTGTGTGTGCATGTGTGTATTGGAGGCTAGAGGCTTTTGAGACTGGTTCTCATAGATTTTGATGGAGCTCATAGTTCTTTTTAGGTTAAATAGTCAAAGAACCATGGGATCTACTTATTTCTATGCTAAACCCAGTGAATATAAGTGTGCATTTCCATACCTGGCATTTAAATTGGAACAGGGGTTCCAAACTCGGGTCTAGAGTATTGGGCCAGCAAACATTGTCTCTCCTGCCATGCTTTTTTTTTTTGTGACTGGCCTATTTCACTTAAAGTAATATCTTCAACCTTCATTCATTCTGCTTTTATTGGTAGAATTTCCTTTGCATTCCTGTGTGTGTGTGTGTGTGTGTGTGTGTGTGTGTGTGTGTGTGTGAGAGAGAGAGAGAGAGAGAGAGAGAGAGAGAGAGAGAGAGAGAGAGAAAGAGGGACCAACATATTGAATGTATATGGATACCAGAAGTTTTTTGGTGTTTTTTGTTTGTTTTTGTTTTTGTTTTTGTTTTTTTTTTGTAGAGACTGGTTCTCATAGATTTTGCTAGAGCTCATAGTTCTTGTTAAGCTGTGTGTGTAAATATGTGCATGGTGTGTCGAGGTCCAAAGTTGAGATCAGGTGTTTTTTCATTTGTTCTCTGCATTATTTTTTTGATACAAGGTCTCTCATTGAACTTTGAGATCAAAGTTTTGGCTATACTGGATGAACAGCAATTCTCATGGATTTATATAGGCCTTGTACTGGATGGTTTTGTGTTCTAACTTGACACAAGCTGGAGTTATCAAGAAAAAGGAGCTTCCCTTGAAGAAATGCCTCCATGAGATCCAGATGTAAGGAATTTTCTCAGTTAGTGATCAAAAGTGGGAAGGTCCATTGTGGGTGGTACTATCATTGGGCTGATAGTCCTGGGTTCTATAAGAAAGCAAGCTGAGCAGGCCAGGGGAAGCAAACCAGGAAGCAGCACCCCTCCATGACCTCTGCATGAGCTCCTGCCTTTAAGCTCCTGCCCTGTGTGGGTTTCTGTTCTGATTTCCTTTGGTGATGAACAGCAATGTGGAAGTGTAAGCTGAATAAACCCTTTCCTCCTCAGCTTGCTTCTTGGTCGTGATGTTTGTGCAGGAATATAAGCTCTGACTAAGACAAGCCTCTTCATTGATAGGGTTATATATGGGTGGCATTTGATCCTGCTTTTTGTATAGGTTCTAGGGAATTGAATTCAGGTCTTCAAACATTAATTGAAACACTTTCCATACTGGAGTAACCCCTATTCCTTCTTTAAACTGTATATAATATAAAGTATTCCAGCTATGTAAAAACCAGGTCTTATTCTTTCATGTATCTGTTGGTGGACATGTTGTTTGATCCCTATCTGAACTAGTTTGTTTTAGCTGGGTTTATATGTGATATGCAAAATGTGAATACAATATGGTTATTATATTATATGGTCAGATATTCATGGTATATATTTGATATTATTTCTCATAAGATATAATCATTCTTACAGTTCAATATGTCTGAATAACATTTTAAATAAACTTTTACACTCATATATCAAATTATATTTAGGTAAGTTACAATAATTTACTTAGTATTATCTTTCCAACATAAAATTCTGCTGGATTTTATTTTATTTTGTGTCAGTAAATAAAACTTTACCTCCTTCCCTTAAGAGAAAGAAAGATTGCATCAAAAAGGTCTGGATTTAAGAATTGTAATATTCCCAGACTTTGCTTCTATTATAATTGTAATGAGTTACTTAATTCAAAGATCACTGAGGTTTCAAGAGCGTTGCATTGTTAGTGAATTCCATGTGTGGAAATATTCTGTCTGTTATTCCCTCAAGGCTTTTAAAACTAAACCTCAGTCCATCATGAGCTACTGCTGATGCTTAGGTTGCAAACGTTTGTTCAGAGGAACATTATCTTCCTTGGTGTCCTCATTGAGATGACGACCAAAAGTAATGAAGAACAAATAAATAATATAAATATAAAGCATTAGCAGAAAAGGGAGTCCATTAATTCTTTATGTTTTTAAAATTGGAATATTTATTTTTCTCTTTATGTAGTTTTAAACATTGTGCAACATGGGTTAGATTTATAATTAGAATTTGGCCTTAATGCTGTAAGGAGACACATCTGGACTTAATTCAGACACATGTGTTTTAGCTGGAGACACTGACCTAGAACAGGACAGCTTACCAGTGTGTCTTAGGGTTGTGCCTATAGGGAAAGAATATATTTTTATTAGTATAGCATACTGAATATATTAACAGCTTGTAGCCTTTGGGATAAATCGTATCTCTTCTGTTGCACAGGGTTATGGTAGGACCAATAGTATACCTGCCTTCCTGCAAGATATGTCACAGTCTATGTTCTAGGTCAGCCTTATCATACTGTTTATTGCTTTATTGAATGTCATTGTTCCAATCATGTTTACACACATGCTCTCCTGACATGTAACCTGGATATGCTGACGTGAAGAATGGCACATTATCCAAACTTATTTACTCTTACTCTATAGTCTAGAGCCTTGAGTGACATATTACCCTCTCTCTCTCTCTCTAAATGGAGTTATCTTACCTTCAAGGAAACCAGATAACTGTCCTGAGAAAAAGATCAGAACTGACAAAGATAGCTGGTTAGCTAGTATAGGTCTCAATGTCAATAAAACTCATGTAGCCTCTGGATGTTTCTGCATCTCCACTGTCAAAGCAAAGCACTGATCAGATATAGAGAACATAGAGAACTGGGAGAGAACTTGGAAAAAACTATTTTTCATTTGAATTGCTTTCATTTACAATCTGTCCTGAAGATGTAGACAATGATACCAGGAAGGAAAAAATATGCTTTTAAATAATTAGAGAATGAATTTTGTTATTTCCTGTTAACTCATATTGATACAAAAAGGCTGTACTTAAGAGACTGGAGTGATGGCTCAACAGTTAATAGCCCATGCTGCTCTTGCTGAAAACACAAGCTAAGTTCATAGAACTCACATGGAGGCTCACAGCCACCTATAATTCCAGTTCCAGGGTACCCATCTCCTGCTTCTTGCCTCCAGAGACACCAGGCACACATGTGGAATATATGCATACATGCAAGCAAAACACGCATACACATGAATTACAAACTAAAGAACTATTTACTCAGTAGGAAAAATGTAAATTGAAATTTTACTTTATTAAGCCAATTAGAAGAGTAGCAAAATTCAGTACATTAAACTCATCACGCTTTTGAAATGATATACCAAGGAGGTAAACACCACATGCTTTCATAGTACTGTGTCCTTTGAACCATGGTGCTTTCTCCATGGTTTCAGCTGGAGCAAAACACTGCATGGTTTGAGGTTTTGACTTTGTCGGATTAACAGTAACCTGTACTCACTGAGAGCCTGAATCAGAGTAAATAGGTGTGGGTGGAAAAAGTACATGATTCACTGTTTACCTGGCTTCAAAAGACATGTCTTCTTCCTCAAAGGCATCCGTTTTGTGCTTTGAAATTAAATCTTTTGACTAACGTGTTTTCAGTTGCCTAATTATATTGTCTTGAAGTACAGGAGCAGAAAGACAAAAATGAACATCAAATATGCATTAGTATGATGCTAATAGGGAAAGAGATTTTCTTAAACAGCGTACTTTATGGATTAGGATTATTTTCTAAATAATAAACCCCATAGGCTTCAAAATTAGTATACATATAAACTAATTTAATGTGACACAGTTATTTTAATACAGTAGATGTGTTTCCAATACCCTATTCCTACACTGATTAAGGTTATTTAACTATTACCTTATTAAGTTGTCTATAATGAAGGATGTGGCCCTTTATACATCACATCTTCTTTAAGGAATCTGAAATTTTCCTTTTATTTTGCTTTTCTAATGAGTAGCCTTTTTATTTCTGTCTTCCTTTCTTCTTTCTTCCTTCCCTCACTCCCTTCTTTCCTTCCTTCCTCCCTTCCTTCTGTCCCTCCCTCCCCTCCCTTCCTTCCTTTTTTCCTACTTTTCTTCCTGCTTTCCTTCTTTCTTTATTTTTTATATCAAATACTCTTGCCAACAATTTCAGTCTCTGTGGCTTATCATCATGAAGAATACTTGGTTTGTGGTGTCTGAATATTTAGAATTCTGTGGAGTGGATGATAAATTACGGTACAGGTCTTGTTAGTACTTTTCTTTTTCACAGTAGGAAGCAAGATAAATGGGGCTGAGAGGAACTGGACAAAAAAATAAAGACAAAAACTTATAAAGACAAAAACTTATTGGTTTTTATCCTACTGAAATTTTCTCATTTCAAGAATGTAAAGTATTTTGGAAATTCTTGCACGTGAAGTTATAGTAGTTGTACATAGCCTCTCTGACATATTTTCAGTAAAATTCTGCCATGAAAGAGGTTAAACAAACTTTGTAGGAACTTTTAAGACTTGACTTTGTGATTCGGTTATATTAGGAAATGAGACTATAGACTTGTAGTAGATAAATTTTAGCCAACTCATTCTATTAGCCAAGCTAATCATCTGGTTTTAATGAGCCTCATTTGAAATGCAAAAATTTTAATGTTTGCTTTGGGGAACTATAGTTTTATTGCTTGCATTAGACATCTGTTAAGCAGTAACTAAGAACTAGCAATTGCCCAATAGAGCAGTGGCAGAGTGCTAGCCTAAATCAGGCTGAAGTGGGAAGTACTACTATTATTCATGATAAGGAATGTTTTGTACTCCATTGATACTTTTCATAAAGCTTTGAAATTATCCAAATAAGCTATACATAGCATGAATTATCTACCATGCTCTTTACTTGTAAATATTCAATTTATTTCAAATATTAAAAATCAAAACAGAAATATATGACAATAAATTAGGAAATTTGGAATGTCTAATCCCAACCTGATATCTTGATTCCTCTTGTCAACTTCACAGGCCTAATTATGTTGAATGGTTTATAGATAGCAAAGGCCTACTAACCTTTCCTCCAGGAAAAGAAAGAATCTAATGGCAGTGGTTAGTGCTGGGGAAGGAAGAAATCCTCATTTCCTACGATGTGGTAATTGATAGTATTTCAATGCTCCAGTGGATGGCCTTGAACCCATATATATATGGTCAATTGTAACAGGACATAGTGAGTTATTGAAAAAAAAAAAGACATGATTTTGGCACAGAGGCTGAGTTTGGAGGACATGGAGGTATTAGGTAAATTGTGGGATAAATATATTTATATTTCATCTTATATTAGTACAAAATATTCAAAACTAAAGAAAACTAAAAGATGAATCTCTTATATTTAAACTTGTAATAAGAACAGGATGTGTTTGCTTGTGTCATTATATCAACTCTCAGTAAATAAATACAAGAGAGTTTCTGTGATTGTGAGGCGATTCTAGGTTTCAAGGTTAATACCAGGCAAGCCAAATCTGTGTAGAAAGACCTGTTTTCAAGACTTAAAAAATACCAAAATTATGATAATATCTGCAGGCATTTGACAGTAAAAAAGGATATAAGAGGATTTCTAATTACTGAATCTATAAAAATTTACTGAATGGATTGCAGAGCCCCCTTTTACTTTAGGAATTCTTCAAAGCTTCTTTGACTTGGAGAGTATGAGGTGAATTAGTCTAAGTTAATACACTTAATTCATGTTATTATTTAAATGAAAGGATCAATTTGAACTCATTTTTAGGGACACATTTAAAGCTATGTAAATATAAAGTGATAACTGAAACATACATATAGTCGGGAATATGTTAGATATATTTAATTAAAATGACTTATCTTACGTCTGTTAAGACAAGCCAGCCTATGCTTCAGTTAGATATCTATTAGCAGAACATGATGGATCTTAACTGAAACACTAAAAAAAATCAAAAATTGTTTCTTGCACATGATAACTATTTTCATTATAATTTTGGTTTAAAATGTTTGTTTTTCCATGTAAATATTTTGCTATCCTGCAGTAGTGATCAAAGATGCTTAAGTCAGGTCCACAAGCTCTCATGGATAATGTGAACTTTAATCAGGATCATAGTGTACATTTAGCAACCATCTCTTTGACTCCACTCATATAAATATAAGCAAAAGAGAATTAATAGAATTATCAAGTGTGAAAGCACCATCACTCTTACGAAAGGAGTCGCTCCAGCACCCCCATATACCCACCCTTGATCCTTTTCAAATGACCTTATTAATAAATGCATTTTATTTAAAAGAATGTTTCCTAGTTTAGTAAGAATGTCAATCTTTCAATTGTGAAAGATACCTTTTGAGCCGGGCAGTGGTGGCACACGCCTTTAATCCCAGCACTTGGGAGGCAGAGACAGGTTGATTTCTGAGTTCGAGGCCAGCCTGGTCTACAGAGTGAGTTCCAGGACAGCCAGGGCTATACCGGGCTTTGTCTTGACAATTGTGTATAATTCTGAAATTGACAAAGGAAAGTAGGTGAATTTTTGATGAGCCAAATTGATTTCCATTTGGATGTATCTTCAGAAATAGTACAACTGGATCATAAAGTGTTTTCATTTATAATTTTAAAAAATATATATAATTTTTTTATTATGTCTGTAACTAATTTAAGTTTCTTCAATTTGACAAGGCTTCCCTCAGGAGCCTGTGAAAGACTTGTTATCTTTTATTTATTTATTTTTGGCTTATTTTACCTTCATTTTATTATAATCGCTGTGAAAGACATCTCTTTAAGGTTTTTTTATACAAATTTTCTTGATGATTAGTGATGCTGAACATTTTCTTTTATATGTATTGTTGATTTTCCTATAATATTTAGAAAAAAATCTCTATTAGGTACCTGTTCCCATCTTAAAATATGATATTGTTATTGAGTTTTAATTTTTTTATTTTGGTTATTAATAGTTTGCCAAGTGTATTGCTTGCCAACCTTATCTTCTGTCTTGTAAGCTGCTTTTTCATGTCAATGGTTGTTTCTTTTGCTGGGCAGAAGCTTTCAGATTGATATAATTCTATTTGTCTAGGGACAGATTTCTGGGAGCTGCAGTTATAGGTTGTTGTGAGCTGCCCGACATGGGTTCTAGGAACTGAACTTGGATCCTATGGGAAAACAGCAAATGCTCATAACTGCTGAGCCATTTCACTAACATTATCATTTTTTACATTTTCAAGTCTTCTACTTAATACTTGTAGCTTTCAGTTGATATGTTTCATTTGGTGGCCACAATATTGGGATATATCCTGACCTTGGCTTGAACACACAGCATTCTTATCATAGCTGACTGAGTGTCTCTCAAGTATTTTGCTTACAGGCATATGCCATCAGGCTCACTTGAGTTGATATTTCTATTTACTGTTAGAACATGATGTGGATTCATTCTTCTGCAAGTGACTGCTCAGCTTTCCCAACTCTATTAATGACAGAACCATACTTTCCTTGTAATAGTTCTTGTCACTTATAGAGAAGATCAAGTGACTCTAAATGTATGTCTTGATGTATATTATAACCAGCTAATGATGTGATTCTTTTGTCATTCATTTATGTATGTATGTATGTATGTATCTATCTATCTATCTATCTATCTATCTATCTGTGTGTGTATGTGATTATGACCACATAAAATATACTGAAACATGAACTCATATAAATAATATCTATTAAAGATATTTTTTTTTATGTGTATGTGTGAGTGTCTGCATTGACATATGTATCCAAGTGTAGACTTGGAAGTACAGAGACCTTCAGAGGGACTGGGGCCTCTTGAAGCTGACGCTTCATACCGTGTTGAGTTGCCTTATATGGATACTGGTAATAGAACCCAAATTCTTTCATAAAGGATCCCCTACAACTTACTTAACATTTAAAAAAAAGAAATTATGTCAAACTGCTGGGTTTTAATACATATTCCATTTAGTACTAACACATTCTGTCACATTTCATAGTTAATACACTAACTACTAAGCTTATACTTCTCAGAAGAATACCTATTTTAGTGTGTCAACTCCTCATTTTCCTTGTTCCTCCAGAGGGACAGTAGTGTGGACAAGTGTCTGGGCCACTTGCCAACTCATTCTTTGGTTCCTTCCTATCATTTTCTTTCCCTGATTCAGTAGAGATCATGGGTTACAGGGTGGTCATCAGTCTTCCAGATGAAGAATTTCTGGGCACAAAGAAATGTTTCCACCACTTTAGTCATCAGGATTCCCCTCTGTGGTCAGACCTGTATGGAAAAAGAAGAAAATGTCTTTGTACTGATAACAGTCCTTTAACTACTTTCTTTCAAAGAGTAGGCTACCACAATCAGACATCCAAATGTTTACTCTGAGTCAGACAGTGGCTATCATGCTGTGGTAAGGGATTCCCTACAAAGCTATCCAATCTTTCCATAGACACCAAACATTCCTAGGCATGGATATGGGTGGCCAAGTTTTATTTAGCTTCCTAAGCTAAATAAAATAAGCTAAGCTAATGTTTTAGTTTTAGTTTGTGACTCTTCTGACCACTCTGTGGAAGTCATGGATGTAAGGTCTATAAATAATACAGAGAAAAGCAGACCATGGTTGTCACAATGAAGTAGCTTGTATCAGACAAGTTTAAGAAAACTGAAATAGATGAGCATCTAGACAGACTATAATTAACCTCATCTAAAGGTTTAATGTGGGGTTTAATTAAAAAAAAAAGGATCCCATCATTGGAAAAATAGTAACACCTGTGCTATTCCAAACACAGGTGACAAATCCTAACTGCATAGGATTTCAACATCCTGGCAGAGTATGACATAGGGAGAAAAGAAATAAAACACCAAAAACCAAAAACCAAAAGACAAAACAAAACTCAGTATTTGTCTCAGGGAAAAGGATGTGCAGCTGCATGACTTTGTGCCAAATTAGAGAGCTACTAGGTTAGATCCAAAAAATAATGCTCATCTTTGAATATTGATGGCATTGTGATAAATTTGTATCTAATTTGGCAATTGTTAATATTTTAGTGTAATAACATTTAATCAAGACATAGAAAGAGTAACTAGAAATGTTGAATAGAATGAAATTATATAAGAACATGTTGCATGTAGCTTTTCTGCTACCGTCTTTGCTCTCACAGGAGACTCTTTAATCCATGGATAAAAGACACACACACTTTTTTATTTTGGCTGGGAAACTTAATGATTGCTTCTATTTTTTTAGGGGTTATGGGTCTGTTTAGGCTGTTTATCTGATCCTGATTTAACTTTGGTATTTGGTATCTGTCTAGAAACTTGTCCCTTTCATCCAGATTTTCCAGTTTTGTTGAGTATAGGCTTTTGTAGTAGGAACTGATGATTTTTTTTTAATTTCCTCAGTTTCTGTTGTTATGTCTCCCAGTGGGAGAGCACCCTCATACAGGCAGGGGGAGAGGGCATAGAATGGGGGGTTTTTCCGGAAGGGAGACCTGGAAAGAGGATAACATTTGAAATGTAAATAAAGAAAGTATGTAATAAAAGGAAAACACACACACACACACACACACACACACACACACAGAGTTTGTTCCTTTCCAACTTGCCTTAGGACACAATTTCTGGGCACTACTATCTCCCACATGGAAAAATATGCCCATATCAATTTCTTAACTCAACCTCTTCCACCTGCCCTAAATTTAGAGTCTAATCCCATCTGGCCTCTGCCAAACATCCAGGACAATAGGCCTGTGGTAATGGCCTCAGGCCATGCTCCTCCTCACTTGGCTGTTGCATTGTTTTTGTTCCCAAGCATGGTGGAAAATCTCTCTTTCTTGTGTCTCTCTTCCTCCCTCTGCTCCAGCTGGAAGTCTCACCTCTATCTTCGCTCAGCCATTGGCCCGCAGCTTACTTTACTGACAAATCAATAGCCAATTGGGGAACAGGACTTTAGCATCTGAAACTCCCCTTACAAGAAAGCATTTTAAAAAGAAGCAAGCAAGATGATGAAGATCAAAGGACACAGCAGATGGAAGAAATGAAGAAGAAAAATAAGCTGGGCTTGACCTGAGAAAATAAAAATCATACAGCCTGGATAGATAAAAGTATACACTCAAGGCACTACAAGTTCTGTTGGGTTATGGTGGTGTGGGTCTCACATCTGCCCCAGGGCTCAGGCCTCTGGGAGAGTCTAGGGAAGTTTGACCGAGCTCACTCCAAGGCACCACAGGGCAGGTGTTGGGCTGTGAGAAGCCTCAGGACATCGCCCAGTAGTGAGGGAGTGTGGCCTGCGGTCCTGAGGACTTCACAGAGCTGGCTCTGTCTGGTTCTCAGGCTCTTGGACATCCCAGAAGCCTTTGGATGCCACAGAAGAGCTGAGAACAGAGTGGGGGCCCGAGGGCGGGATCTAGCTAGAGGCCGAGGGGGAAAAGCAGGGAGGAGCTGGGCTGGGTCCCACTGGGACTGAGTCTTTAGCTTGTTGCCTGCTAACTAGTTTGGTAGAAACCATGACTGGGAACACTACGAGGCTTTCTGTGGGAGACTAGACTTGGCTTTTAAGACGAAGGCCTGTTCCGTTGTTCCCCACTGCGGATCCCAAAGAGGAGAGACAGTCCATGGTTCTAGGGCGTTTATTGTCATGATGGAGAATAGTGATAGCCGGGCAGTGGTGGTGCAAGCCTTTAATCCTAGCATTAAGGAGGCAGAGGCAGGTGGATTTCTGAGTTCAAGGCCAGCCTGGTCAACAGAGTGAGTTCCAGGACAGCCAGGGCTACACAGAGAAACCCTGTCATGGAAAAAAAGGAAAAAAAAAAAAAAAAGAAGAAGAAGAAGAAGAAAAAGGAAAGAGAGTAGTGATGAGTGAAACCATAACCCCAACCTCAGGGCAGGCCAGAGATTATTGGCTAAGACTCTAGATACCTCAATAAAATGGGAATGCCTTGAGGCTATGTGATCACACCTCTACCTGTGGAGGGGTTTGGGTGTCACAGACCTATGGAGAGCTGCAGCCTCGTGTCAAGAGCCTGGGGCTCTGGATCATGGCAAAACACCTACCATCCCTGTAAGGTTATCCCCTGCTGAGGAACCCCTACTGGGTTCCTGGGGTTTTAAACCTTAGGTCAACCAGAACCAGGCTGCCTTTCATGGTCCTACAAAGTCCTACAAGTCTAGATCTGCTTTACTCTATAGCAAGACAACAGTTTTAGTTTTTGGAAAGGTGAATGGAATTGGATTTCTCCCTGCTTGGTTTTCAGTAATCAATTCCACTAAATAGTTTATCTAGTAGACCACTGAAAACAGAAAACTGAACACTCTCATAAAAGCATGGGGAGGGGGGATGGGACAGGGAGGTTTTTTGGGGGGGCAGAGAGAAAGGGGATAACATTTGAAATGTAAATAAAGAAAATATTCTTTTTCTTTAAAAAAAAAATCTTACTTTTTGTTCAATGTGGTGGGGCATCCAGCTTGAAGCACAAATAGCCTTAAACCTTTGTTTTGTTCATCTATCCTAGCTGACAAAATATATTCTATGACTGGCATATGTGGTCTTTTTATGTTCTACATGAATTCTCTACTTTCATTCATCATCCACATTTCTTTTTTCTCAGAGTGATGGGAGATCACAACTATTGTCTTATTTCATAATCACAAATTCAAAATCCCCATTAAGTTTTTCATTTTGTACAATGCTCTTTGGCATCAGTATAAATCAACAGCATATATTTTTCTGAAACTATATGAAAGCTCTATGTAAATAACTGTGGGAAAAGAAAATGATTTTAATATCTGTGTTTATGAGAACTACAAATCATGTGTTAGTAGTAGTTACTCTGCTGGAAAACCTTATCCTTCTTTTCAATCTGATACAACACAGAGAAGGAAAAGCACAGCTAAATATTTTATGAAAACATATATCATTTCTCAGGTTAAATTTATTTAAAATATGTGACATCTACACTTTTAACAGCTTCAGATGCGGAACATCACTTTGATGTTACTAGCTATTTATTTGGTCACTTTACTTACTTTCTTTCACTCCCTGTGTCCTCTCTGTTTATCATTTTTATGTTTTGTTTGAATTGACACCCAACCTTGTGACTGCTGGTGTAACTACACACGTTATCACTGTGGCCACAATAAGACACTTTAGGTAGGAGTGAGTCTATAGAGATAAACTCTGTAGTTCTTAGTTCTTGTCCAACAAACAGAATCATCTGTAACATTCTAACAGTACTCTTTGTCTACAATGCTGAGCTCTGGCAATGTCCCCTGGGTTGCAAAACATTCCTAATTAGTGATTATGGAACTGTAAGTACCCTTAAAATCATTATTTGAAATCTTTAAGATTCCTACTTTAAACTTTATCTGTCTGTCTGTCCATCCATTCATCCATCCATGTCCATTCATCCATCCATCCACCTATTTATCATCCATGTATCTGTATTATATAATGTATATGTATATGCAATGCACATGCACATGCGTATGTATATGTACACACATACACACACACACACACACACACACAAACACATGCACACAAACACACACACATGTGCTTCAGTTGATGAAATATTTCCATGAGATCTAGCTTCAAGGCATCTCAATTAGTAATCAATAGGGGAGGGCCCAGTACATTGTGGGTAGAGCCATTCCTGGGCTGGCAGTCTTGCGTTCTATAAGGAAGCAGGTTAGGCAAGACATGTGAAGCAAGTCAGTAAGTAGCCTTCATTGCTTCTGCATCAGCTTTTGCTTCCAGTGTCCTATCCTGTCTGAGTTCCTGTCCTGACCTCCTGCATTGATGAACAGCACTTTAAGCTAAAGAAAACAAAACACAAAACAAAAAATATATATAGATGCAATTTTCTGAGAAACTAATTTCATATTTTAATCAAGTAAGTATATATAAAAGTAATCTAGCAAAGTATGGACATTGCTTAAAGCATGGCATGGTTTTCTTTTGTGTATGATTATATTTATATCTCAAAATTACCTATGATTATATGCATATAGGTAACATGGTTATTCCTTAGAATCTAGAGGAGATTAAGGAAGAAATAATGCAATAAGACTTGTAATTGTATGGCTTTAAGATGGGCTTATTATGGTGGTTAGTGTTTACCAGGACGTTTCTGGATTTCCTTCTATCATTTCTAATAATTTTGTATGGCATTGTATTGGTTGAACAAAGGCCTCTGAGGTATAGCATCTCAAATGTGAAAGAGCAGAGAGGATTTCCCTTGACTTTTCCCATATGGGATAATTCCAAGTAAACAGAGCTTCATTTATCTCGAAATTTCTTGGATATTATACAAATTAAGCATCCAAACTTTTAACGCAAAACTAACATTTTATAAACTATTATGCCTTCTTAGTTTAACTACTTCCTCATGCTAGGATCAAAGGTTTTGAAATATAATAGCTTCTTTCTGCAGGACATACTTCATATTTACCCTTTCCCACATTGTCCACTGGGAATACACTGACTGAAGTGACTCTCTGAAACAACAAAACAAGCGCATATACAAAAATCTCTTTATATCTTTAATGATAGTTTAGACAAGAAAATCAGAGAATGTGAGTGTAAAATGTTTCATTAACAATTCTGTTTTTAAATGGTCCATTTAGTTTCATAAAAGTCTTTATATTTAAATGGCCTTAAAGAACCTTTAAAAGTCAACAATTTTACCACAAAATTTTTAATTCACTGAGCATGATGGCACACACTTTTAATCCCAGCACTTAGAAGGCAAAGTCAAGTAGATCTCTGTGAGTTCAAGGCCAGCGTGGTCTACCCAATTGTTTCCAGACCAGCCACGTCTGCATAGTAAGACCAGTTTTAAAATTAAAAAAAAGAAAAAAGAAAAATTTTAAAAAAGAACAAAAATTTATTTTTATTTACATTTTAAAATTTTTATTCTTTAATCTGTTTTTACAGTCCAGACTTTAAGCCCCTCTCGGTTCACCCTCAGACTGTTCCACATCCCCAGAAATTCTACCAGAGAACTTATACAGCTGATAAACATCTTCAGCAAAATGGCAGGATATAAAATCAAATAAATCAGTAACCTTTCATTATACAAATGATAAACAGGCTGAGAAAAAAATTAGGGAGACAATGCCATTCACAATAGTCACAAATGATTTAAAATATCTTGGGGTAACACTAACTAAACAAGTGAAAGATCTGTATAACTAGAATGTATTTACCTTTTTAAATGACAAATTTAAATGCATATAACATATATAATATTTTTTTTTAGGGTTTCTATTGTTGTCAAGAGACACCATGACAATAGCACCTCTTATAAAGGAAAACATTTAATTGGGGCTGGCTTACAGTTCAGAGGTTCAGTCCATTATTATTATAGCAAAAAAACATGACAACAAAAAAACAGGCAGACATGGTGCTGGTGCCTCAGGTAGCAGGGAGATAACTGGGTGCTGTGCTGGGTGTAGCTTAAGCACATGAAACCTCAAAGCCTGGCTCCATAGTGACACACTTCCTCCAAAGAGGCCCTTCCTACTCTTGCAAAGCCACAGCTCCTAATAGTACTACAGTACAGAGCCAAGTATTCAAAGACATGAGTCTGTGGGGGCATATCTATTCAAAACCACTACAGTATTTTACAGTTTATAATACCATACAATTGTCCACTCCAGCTAATTAACATGTGTATTACCAAATGCATTTATTTTTATAAAAACTCTGCATATTTTTCACAAATACAAAATGTCATTATTTTTATGATAATGATGCATGATAGACATAACATATTTCTCCTGGCTAATTTTCTTTCTTCCTGGTCAATTTAAATGCAGTGGGTTTTTTAACACAAGTTTTCCAGTTTATCATCTTAGCTTTGGCAAGTCTATAGTAACCACATTTTCTTCACTTATTTATCAGTTGATGAATACTTAAATGGATTAAGAAAAAGACTTCAATAAATGTGGAATATCAGATGTCTCTTTAATTTGGTTTTCTTTGGTTGTGTATCTGGTGATGGGCTTGCTAGACTGTATGGTGACTATTTTTTTTTGTTGCTTGCTTATAATTTTTGAGCCAGTGTTTCTTTGTGTAGCCCTGGCTGTCCTGAAACTCACCCTGTAGACCAGGATGGCCTTGAGAGCACAGAGATCTGCCTGCCTCTGCCTCTTGAATTCTGGGATTAAAGTTTGGGGCCATCACTGCCCAGTGGTATTTACATTTTAAATTCAAGAAATTCTTACAATGACTTTCCAAAAATTTTAATACTATTCTCCAAAATAATGAATTGAGATCTGATAATACTCTAACAGTATTAGGTCAGTACATGTTCTATCAAAGTACCCCAAATTTGACATTTCAGTTTAATATAATAAACAACTTAGGTGCAGATATAATATCATTAAAATTATACCACCACAGATACTGAAATCCTAAAAGTTGTATAGCTTTCTTTTAAAATTAAATAAACATCAATCCAACTACAAATTGTTTTATCTATGATGTCCTTCCTGCAAGATACCCTAATGCAATGGAGCATAACAGTTATGGAAGTAACCAACCAAAGTGGATTAGAATTAAAGCCTACTCCACAAGATAGAGCCCATACCTGCTAAAAGTACCAAGAACCTGCGATTAAATAGCCTAGGAATATAAGGTAAAACCAAATAGTAAAGAACTCCTAATGACATTCTGCTATACTCATAGATTAATGCCTTGTTCATCTATAATCAGAAAATCTTCCTCCTGCAGTAGATGAGAAGAAATACAAAGACACAGAGTCAGACTTTATGCAGAGAGTAAGAGACCTTGAAATACTGAGCCCTAAATGGGATCATCAAATTCTTTCCCTTGGTGCTCAAAGAACCCAATGTTGGAGAAAGCGTAAGGGGATGGAGGACACTGAAGAAACAAGAAATTCCAAGCACAGAGTACTGATGCACAAATTATCTCACAGAGACTGGAACAGCATGCCATGAGTCTTCAAGGGTTTATACCAGATGAGGTCCTAAAAGGAAAAGGAAAAGTGGACACATGTCCCCATCTCTAACCCACATGCTGTCTCCAATTGATATCCACATGAAAATGAAAAGTTTGTTTTCTGCAAGGATGTCTCACTAGGGAAACAAACTACTCGTAATGGTAAGCCCCATGCCCAGCAGTAGATGTCTAACAGGAAACAAACTCAGTGGCATCTTTGGAGTTTCTTTGACTCATGGTGTTGCATTAAGGTTCTCCCTCTCTCCTCTTGTCTCCTTCATCTCTTCTCTCTGCTTTCTCTTCTCTCCTCTCCTTTCCTCTTCCCTCCCGATCCTCCTGCCTCTCCCCTCATATTTCCCCCCTCATATTTTCTCCCTCTTTCTTTCCTGAAACCTCTTAACTCTATAATTTCTTTGAATATGTACTATGCCTTACTGTTTTTTGTCTGTCTATCTGTTTGTTTGTTTGTTTTTTCGTTTGGGAGATTACTGAATGTACTAATAAGTGAGTCTTTTCTTCTATATCTATTTCTTGTGGCTTTTCTTAGGGTCTTTTCCTTCTGATTGATTTGTTCTATCCTGATTTGGTTTTGCTTTATTTTATTATACTTTAGATGCCTGTTTTATAATCAGAGACAGAATGAGTATTGATCCAGATGGCTGGCTGGTTCAACTTAGCTGTTCTGGCTCAAACTCCTCTTCAAACTGACTGATTCAATCTGGCTTCTCTTAGCTTCTCATTGAATTCTCTACTTGGCCTCAAACTACCTCTGGCAATTTATTCTAATCTTCTATTCTCTGGTTTCAATTGTCTCTCCTGACTTGCACTGAACTGTAAAACCTCAGTCATAAACTCATCTGCATTGCACTGACTCCCAACTGACTGATTCTTTTTCCCTGCACCTCTCTTAAATAACTTCTTTTTCCTGCCCAGCTCTTGTGGGAGTTGTGCACATCCTATCTCTGACTCATTTTGTCAAATCCTTCTCTGATTCTTCACTTTGTCTGCCCTTCTATTAGATATTACTTTCAAATATGGGTGCTTGCTTTTATAAGCTAATTTTACATGTTACCTTAAATGTGTGTACTAAGGGTACGTCTGTACTCCATCCAAAGGGATTAAAGGTGTGTGGATGTTTGCATTCCAGCCAGGTCACACAGACCTAGATCTATGGATATGGTCTCTTAAAAGAGCATCCATGTTGCTAGATTAAAATTCCTCTACAAAGGGGAGATTGTGAGGAACTTGGGGGGGTGGCGGTTGGGCAGAGTGCAAGGATACTAGCTTGTTAGAGTTCTCATAGCAAGGAAGACAGTGTGGGCATGTGAAGTAAGAGAAATTTACTTTCAAACAATCCTGACGACAACCAGTCCAGTGTCAAAATACAGCAGTTTTTTCCCAGAAGCCTCTTTTCCTTGCCATATACATAAACATCTTGTCCCTGTACTTGCTCATGGCCTTTCTTTTGAAGGGAGCACCCAGGTTTTCTCCTTGTTAAGATATACTAGGTATATGAATCTATTCTGCTGAAATCAGTTAAACTTTGTTTTTTATGTGTCCAAGTACTGTTCACACAAAATGGTACACAGCACAAAATGCATTTTTAAAAACTTTTAGTTCTCTGTTTTTCTCATTATTGTTATACAAGTGCCATTAAAATGAGAATATACATTAAGTATATAAAAATTGATATGTTAAATCACTGATCCAAAATTTTGTTCCAATTCCATCCGGCCACACTTTAATCCATAGCTACAAGAAGAAAGCTCACCAGTTTGGATTCAATAGCCACTCAATTAAGAGTAATTCAGTCTACAATGTTGGAAGCTAAAACATGCACAGTAAGTATAATGGTAATAATTGAGTTAAAGTTAAAGAATCATCTTACAAAGTAATTTATTTGTTTAATTTTAAGATTTTAAAACATTTTTTAGGAATTTTCTAAATTCATACTGTGTTTGTATAATCCCCACCTCAAAAGTCAAAAAATGAATTCAATGTAATTAAGCCATTAGAGAAAACTGAAGAAATTAAATGTATCTATATAAGACACTAATGTTTACAGTTAATACATTCAATATGAATCTTTACACATTATGAAGATATAAAGCAAATACCTATAACCATGGCCTTTAAATGATAATTCTAACCTTACAAAAGGGTTTTTGAATGCTTCATAAATTGGCTTAAATATGATTCTTTAGATTAGCTAAGATTTTTTATCCTTTATTTTTTAAAATTAGGAAGAAAATTACTTTTTTAAAATGGTATGTAAAATCAGGCTTTTGGGGAAATCATTCTCAGATGAGCACCAAGGAAGACTGCTAGGGATGTCACCATGGGGAAGGAGACAGAAGGGAGGGAGACAAGAAAGAGAAAGAGCAAGAAAGAGCAAGTGCAAGCAGAGAGAGGGACAGAAGAGAGCAGCAGAAAATTACTTTTAACTATTGGGCCTTAAAATATCAATAGAGCAGCAGGACAGATTGGGGAGGAGAGAAGGAAAGGAATAAGAAAAAAAAGAGAAGGCCAAAAAGAAAGGAAGGGGGGGAAAGAGAGAGGGAGAGAGAGAGACAGAACATAGAAATTCCTACAAAGATCAAGAAAAACTTCACAGTCCATTTTTATTTATATACTTCTATATCATAGACACTTTTCTTATCATCATCACTGGGCAAGGGTTCTAGTTCTTTTATCTGCTTTTGTACTAAAATGTTTTATATTATAGAAATTTGAAGTAATTATCTTTAACAGAGATTATCATAAAATATAGAAATATGGCTGTAAACATGCTTAGTATATGTTTGTTATTATCCAATACCTGCTTCTTCCAGGAAACATGTTTGAACTAGCATTACATTTCTAATTTCAACAGACATTTACTAATAAAATTTTGTATGCACATAGTTTTTATGAAAGCAATTGGTTCAACACTGTTGAAGAAAAGCCCTGATCTCTCATTCATGCAGGTGACTAGTAATTTTTCCATAGCTGTTAATTTTGTATGTTAGAAGTTGTTAATGCGAAGTGAAGGTTAAAGGAAGTAGGAAGATGTGTTAGAAATAGAGTTGGCTGCCTTTTTGCTTTGCTTGTGATAGCTTTCGGGGTGTGACCTATCAAATTATGCTATCTTGTATCCAAATACAAAATCAAGTGTTTTATTACAGCATGTGCCCTGTTTTTAAAAGAATGTTTTATTAGAGATAAATGTACTTAAGTACTTTAGCCAACTACCCAGAGGTGCAGAACTACATCTACTGAAAAGGTAGAGTTAAAGATCAGTGTAAAAAAGAGGTTGGACCACCTGTGTACACATGGAATAGTCTCCAAGAAGAAGCCCTCTGAATCGACAAGAACAAAAGCTTCGCATCAGCACACTATCGGTGATGTTAAGGCACACAGGGATTAACAGGTATATTCTCTGCATATTTAGCAGCTCTTTGAATATACTCTCCTTGGTGTATCCCTTATACTATTTTCTTTGCTCTGCACTTCTCTTGCAGATTTCAAGTGGGTGGTCACTGGCCACTTCCCCACTGGGCCTGGGGTAGCAGGGGAAGGTTTAGAGGTGCCTAGCCTTTTTGTTAGCCAAGGCATTTTAAAATTAACTGCTCTCTCTCTCTCTCTCTCTCT
The DNA here is from genome assembly GCA_019843965.1 of Rhynchomys soricoides. Taxonomy (NCBI): domain Eukaryota; kingdom Metazoa; phylum Chordata; class Mammalia; order Rodentia; family Muridae; genus Rhynchomys; species Rhynchomys soricoides. The sequence goes on along the minus strand of JADRCH010000195.1, from coordinate 687,504 downwards.
CTCTCTCTCTCTCTCTCAGTGTGTGTATCTGTGTGTGTGTGTGTGTGTGTGTGTGTGTTTTCCATTCTTGGAACAGAGATAGCTCCTGGGCAGGTATGCACATGCTACTCACCTGGAGCACAAAGCAGTATAGTGAAAACTCACCACTACAAGGCTGTAACTTTCAAAGATTATTATTATTAATTATTATTATTATTATTATTATTATTATTATTATTATTATTTTACCAAATTTCAGCAGCAGCAACTGAGCTTGCTCACAGAAGAATATATTATATATATTTACACACACACATATATATGGTTATATTGGGCATATGTATGTAGCTATATATATCACACTGATTTAAAGCATATATATATATGGTTATATCGGGTAATCTCAAACTTACAACTTTGTTGAGTGAAGAAACAGCAGTCTCACGGGTATATTTACATCAATACACTTACAAACATACACACGTATCCCCTCCCCTCCCCTTCCCCCCACACACATGACAAACTCATCAAACCTTATAGCTGAAGATTCCCTTTGGTATCTTTGGTCTATTCCTCTTTGTTCACTCTTCCCATTAAAAAAAAAAAAAGACTTTAAATTAAATTCCTTCTGAGATTACAGCTAATAGAGAACCCATCGGACAGGAACTACTTTATCATTAATTACTGGAAGCAGTATTTCCTCCAAAAATCAGCATCTTTAATCTCCCAAGTATATCTATCTATAGCAAAGGACAGTTGTTTTTCAAAATTTCTTGATTCATATTGGCTCTTAAAAGAGTGTTGCATGAGAAGTATCCTCAGTCTCCTTCTAAAAAACAAAACTAGAAAGCACACCAGGTTCATGAGCTACCGATTGAAATATACCTGCAGCCTACAACAATGAGATTGTTGCCAGTGGTGTTACATGATTTTTCATACAAAATGCCTTGCCAAGGGCTATAAAGATATGAATAATTTACCACAAGAAAATAATCAAACTGTTTATGAGATAGTAATATATCACTTAAAAATCAATTAGAAAAGTCACTATATTTACATTTTAATATGGAATTTTTCTTCTAACTTATAATACTTAGCAGCATTAGGACATTTTGGTGATACATAAACAACGTTATATCATGTAACTGAAAGTGCCTTTGATAAGTGCATTTGTATATAATAACACTTGTAATTGTATCTAACTGTAAACATACAGTGTTGATAGAATTCATACACTATAAGTGTATGTTTATGGTTATATTGGACTTAGTACAGTACTCAAATAATGACTTTAAAAAAACCACATACTAATTTTATTTATTTTATTACTAGTTTTCATAAAATATAGAATAATAACAATTACAAGTAAATTTAATTTTTTCTTTGTTGAGAACAAGCATGTGTGGGTGTGTCTGTCTGTGGGCAAACAGAACAATAAATTAAACAGTATAAAGTGTCTGCTTCTAGAAGAACAAAAGATGAAGGTCAATTACAGAGAGAAAGAGTTAAAATCTCATTAACATGATTTTCATATGGATGGTTAAATAGGGAATAAAGTAACCACATTTCCTTCCCAATTCAGAAACTTCTAGCTGTAAGAATTAATGACAAAGCAAAAGTATTATAGACTAGATAAAAACAAAGTAGTTTTAAAACTAGGCATTTGGCCAATTGTGACCATAGTCTAATTCTACAAATATGTTTTAAAGTCAAGACTGTCAGCATGAATTCGAGCCTAATTACTAGAATTGTGAAAACTGTTATGAAGCCAAACACCCCTGAATCACTGGATATTCTCATATTAAGTGTTCACATGATTGCCAAAGCCTTAGAAAACTCCACTCAGATCCCTTGTACTTAATCTCATTGACACTAGGAGGATCTTAGTGATAGATACAATAAACACTACACCGTGATTTAGATACTATCCTTTTTGGTGGAAGGGTTCTGGTTTTGGACTCGTATTTGAAACCAACACCACTAGCAGGCATTTGATAGAAGACACGGGTTTAAGGGACAGAGAAAATATACCACAGATTAACAGTCAGAAATCTTTCAGACAATTTTACAAAATAAAAATTGGAGTTGCATGTGAATCAATTATCAGTGCTATAAAATTATTTACTGATAGATTATTATCTTGGGCTTGATGTTATAGCAAATGTTTCTACTTAGGAAGCACTGGAATCTCCCTGTAGAGATAGAATCCTATTGGTCCTTTTAATTTTGGATGAATAGTCACTTAGGGATTTTACACTATTGAATATCTTCTTGTTGTTAATATAAAAATGATCTTACCAAAAATACCTTTCCATATCAATACACATAAATACATTGCTAAGTGCTTTGAAATATAGTGAGTGGGGTTGTAATATATTTTTTCTTACACTAAATGTTATGTTCCTCTACTGAATGACTGAGATATTTTTATTTCCACAGGGCAGGGACCAAGCATGCTAAAAAGCCTCACTGTTAAGTCCCCATGCTTTCTGGATTTTCTTTATAAATATTATTTCAAATAAGAAAATTCTTAAAATGTGTCAGCCAGATAGTAATATATTAGATGGCAAGCCACCAAATGATTGGCATTTTCCCTTTTCCTTCTGTCATTAATTTAACCGCTCTATCTTCTCTAATTCACTTGACTGGAGCTATTCCGTCCTAAGTCCCAGCCCTTTCAGTAAATGAACAAATACTGCCTGAGCACATTTCATGTGACATAATGTTTCAAGTGATTGGTATAATGGGAGAAGGTAGAACTTTCCTTATATAATTTACATTCAAGCAGAGGTAGATTGGCCAAATGATAAGAGTAAATGTCATAAATTTGTACATTAAATACAATGCCAGGGGGAAATGTGCGAAAGGGAAAGGCAGAACAGCAATGGAAGGAATATGGAGTAAAGAATGTGGGAAGAATAGGCAATGCTTTTCATGTAGGGTAACCCCTGAGAAAGGAATAGACTAACAGAAGGGAACAATTCTCTGACAACAGCCAGAGAAAAACTTAACTAGAAGAAAATACATCGTTAAATTTGTTTTTATCAATTGCACTTTTTAATAGTATTTTTAAGTTAGAAGATTGTTGAATGTTTGTTTAGTTGATTGATTGTGTGAGTTAAGGAGTGATATGTTGTGCCACTGATCACAACAAAGCCTCAAGTATGTAAGTCTTATAGTCTTTTTTTTTTTTTTTTTTTTTTTTTTTTTTGGTTTTCCGAGACAGGGTTTCTCTGTATACCCCTGGCTGTCACAGAACTCACTCTGTAGACCAGGCTGGCCTCGAACTCAGAAACCTGCCTGCCTCTGCCTTCCAAGTGCTGGGATTAAAGGCGTGCACCACCACTGCTTGGCTCTCATAGTCTATCACTGGGAAAGTACAAGCTTCAAGAGGCCACAATGAAACATGACAAAATAAAATAGAGTAAGATGATACAAAAACTATGATATCAAAGTTGAACATGCAACTGAACAGGAGAAAAAATGTCCCAAGAACAGGTACTAGAGACATAATTGTTCTTACATTATAAGAACTAATCATAAATATGAAGCTAATAGCTATAATGTATATGCAGAGGATCTGGTACACATAGAACCCTGTAGGTCTTGTGATTGCTGCTTTATCTCTGGCAGTTCATGTCTGGTTTGCTCTGCTGATTCAGAGGGCCTTGTTTTCCTGGTGTCTTCCATCCAGTCTGGTAATTACAATCTTTCGCTTTCCTTTTCCATGGGATTCCCTGAGCTCTCAGGTGAGGGATTTTTTGTAGACCTTAAAAATTAAGACTCTCTTTCTGCATAATGTTTGGTTGTGGGTCTCTGTATCTATTCCTATCTACTGTCAGATGAAGCTTCTCTGATAATGACTGGATTAGGCACTGATCCTTGATTATAGCAGAATATCATTAAGAATCATTATTCTCTCTCTCTCTCTCTCTCTCTCTCTCTCTCTCT